>MU130758.1:6319-59646 GCA_015039435.1 Imleria badia | reverse complement strand
GTGGAGTGAATGAGATTTTGTGACCCGAGAAATTGTCAATGAGAAGGCAAATGTAACGCTGTTCAATGCCCATCTTGACATCAAGTGCCTTGACCCATCTGCGTGTTTCATGTGTCAGTTCCAATGCGGTGTGAGAAAGGGTCTCGAGGTCCTTACTCTTCGAACAGCTCGCCCATCATCCAAGCTTTCTTGTTGCTTCGATAGTTAAAGCCTGCACTCTGTGGAGTCTTGCTGTTGAAGCAGCGTGGCTTTCGGGCGTAGCCAATGAAAAACGGTGGAAGCTTCTCGCTCCCATCAGCATTCACAGCAAATCCAACTGTCAAACAAAATTTCTCTTTTTTCTTTCTGCTCATTTGTTTGGTTGCAAGTCCTTGGTCAGGTGGTGCCCTAGTTTAAAAGATGAGTATATTTTAACGAGCAAATTGGCATGTTTCTTACATCATAAACAGGCTCGTTTCATCAAAATTGAGTCGGTCCTTCAGTGGGAACGTTGACAAGATCTTGGCAATCTGTTCCTGCTCCTGCTTCACCGCCTCTGGATCCACGGACCCTGCCTCTCTGTGCCACCAATGCTCCTTGATGTTGTAGGCCTTGCAAAATGAGGCAACCCAACCAGTGCCCTTCAGCCGCTCAGCATCTGGGACTCCCAATTTCTCTTCAATCCTCTCACGTTTCTCGCAGAGCATCCTGCTGTTCATGACCTCATGTTTGAGTTCCATGCTCTGGATCCACAAGAAGAGGGCTGCTTCTACATCTGGTTGAGTGACAATCTGTGGTCGCTTGCTTGATAATGCAGTTGGATTCAACTTTGCACGGTCTTCATCCTCTTTGCGTTTCTGTAACCTCCGACAGAGAGTTGCCTGTGTGAACTCCGAGTCAAGCACACCTTCTGCTCGAGTTTGGAAGAAGTTCACCACATCTGTCTGTGATGCATCTGGGTGTGTATCCACATAACCAAAGACTGTCATCCAGTCATAAAGGGTGAGATTTTTTCATTGCTTTGCCTTGAGAGGTTTTGCACTGCTGACAGGCCTGGGAGCTGGCCCACTCTTTTGCAGTGCTTCCTTGGGCTTCTGCTTGTATGGAGCAGGCTTTCGACGGGGCTGGTGCTTTGGAACAATCGCCATGGATGTAGGAGACTTGGAAATGGCAAATTTTTATTCTCTGTGGGCCTGGATAATTTGGGTCTGAGTCACTTCACTCCGATACGCTTCCGGCTGGGTCTAGGCCTGCCTAGCCCCACTAAAATTGAATCTCATAATGTATATTTCACCTGTCTGCCCTATACATTATACGTTAGACTGTATATTGTCATTTCTCCTGCATCCCATGATGGGAGCTGCCCAAAGTCCATACATTATGAGATATATACACTACTACCCTATACGTTATGAGCAAGTCTACTGTATAGAGTACAGCAAGTCCCAAGTTGCAAAGGTAAAATTATATGTGCTGGAAGGTAGGGGGTGACGGTGACGGTAGGCGGTTTGTTGTCCGGTCTCTCCGAGTCGAGGTGGATATTCGATCAGTTTTCTGGAGGTTTATCGTCGAGGGTCGTGCGCTCAGCGCGTGCCCGCTGGGTCGTCAAGGTATCAACCTCGTTGGCGGGTCGTAATGGCAAGCTACCTCACACGAGCAATAAGCCTTGCATGTTGTTTTGATGTAAAAGTGCACAACGATGCCAGCCCATAGGATACCTTTGTCTCACTGAAAGAAAGTTCTGAGACCTGCTGAAGGTCATTTTCATGGACACTTTGCGGGATGCTCTCTCCGTCAAAGCCGGGATCGAATGGGCTTAAGACATTGTGTTCGAATCTAGGCTAAAGTCGGACGTCAGGTCCGGGGTGGAAATCCTTGTTCGTGTCATAGATTCCGAACGTTTCAGCCTGGTAGGGTCTAGAATCAGACTCTGGATCGATTCAGCTCCTTCGCTTCTGGTGTCGTTGTTTGGTAATCTTACTGAATATAGTACATAATAGTTGGAGGTAGAGAAACACTTGTCGAAACGAGAAATAGGGCGAAAAACGCACCTCGCCCGACCTTTGGGCGGTTCGGACGAGGGGGACGGGCGCTTGCAATTCGTTCGCCGATGGTCGGTGACCGTGTTGGATAATGCAACTCCGCATCGTTGTGCGCCAACGAGACGCCTGCGCTCTTCATGGATCTAGATCAAGTTGGCACGTGGCTGCTTCTGACGTAACGACACAGCTTGCCAAGCAACACTCCAAAGTCCGAGATTTCTCACATTTGGTTGGCGGGCTCAGCCACTACTGATACTGGAAACCGAGGTGATGGAAATGTCAATTAGGAGATACATGAGCTCAATTAGGGTAAAGTGTAGACATCAACATTACGCCAATCCAAAAATCATCACCATGCCGACATCCGAGTCTTTGAGAGATTGGATCTCCACATATACGTCCTGGAGGAATGTGTGAATGGTGGTTCGTAATGTAATCCCAGGACCACTCACAGTCAGACAGTGTCGCTCAGTTGATAGGGTGCTTCTTCGACATATGGCATTGCAAGGAATAGGGCCGGGTGAATTGTTCGGGACAGTTTGGGCATGCATACCTCAATTCGAGGTGTTTCTCGTTGACGTGTCTCACCAAACTCTCTTTCTTCATATCGGCAGAGCAACTAACCCAGCAGCACTTGACTTTTGTCTGCTCTGAACCTACGAGGCCGTGGGAGCGGAGATGATCGGGAAAGTCGGCAACTTGAACAAACGAGCTACAAATGACCTGGCCTGTGACCCAACCGCAAGTATAGTAGCGGTATTGTGGGTCGTTCGCGATCGATGCAATTTCACAGAGCCTGTCCGCGTCCTGGGGTTTATGCAGTCAATATCATCCCTCGCTAGTCTGAGTCGATGTCCTACCTTGTCCGTAAAGTCGGGGTTGAAAGGGCCCTGAGACATGGCGAATACGACTAGTGAGGAAGGTACTGTAGGACGGTTGACTGTTTCAGGTATGAATGGTATCGCTGCTGATGCATTATTCTCAGAAGTTCCCTTTCATATATGCGTTCAGAAGCCGCCGTGGAGGGCTCTCTAATCTGGCCATGTGAAGGGACACACGCATGGAGGTCAACGAAGCATGTCATCCATTGGCATCGGAGAGCAGTCCGGCCATTGGTATTGGAGCGGATGACATTCGAGAGGACCCTAGAGATACCATTTCAGGTGGTAAATGAACGGTGTGAGTTGATTTCCCTTGTATTCTGGGAGGTAGGGGCACCGCAGTAAATCAAATGGCGCTGATCTTGCGTGAAACCAAACATACCATGGTGAACACTACATCCCCGGAAAACGCCAGCCTACCATCCAGTGTTCCGGATGTTCAACCAAGCCGAACGTCGACCGGGCTATCGCGGATGTTCGGAATTCCGTTCAAAGTGGAACAGAGAAAGAGCTGGTTTAGGATGCATTCACATAGTAGCACCACCCGGAGATCCCTTGAAACGTGGATTATACTAATGCGACAAATTGAGCTGGCTCGAAGTCAAGTTCTCGCATGATTTAAGAATGCCAATATACCGGCGGCAGGAACTTAACAACTCACTCATGCTATCCACATTACTAAAATCATGTTTGCAGGCACCAAAATTGCTGTTTCCAGACGTCTGGGATGGAACTGATTGGGCGACCACACGTTGGCAGAACGACAGTGCCCTGTACATGGTGCATGTCAGAGAACGCGGAGAAGGCGTCTGCAACCCAAATGGCAGAATAAAGTTTCTTACGATCATGCCATGCTATCGACTTTTTGGCAGTTCGCCATCGCAGATCTCGGATAGTATCACCTATCTGGCTTCCCTCGAGAGTTATCGGCAATCAAGCCATCAGCCGATGGTTGGTAGACGCTGGGTGATCGTTTTGAATCATTGGATGATTAATTGTTGGCACTGGCAACCTTGGCGGGTTTGCGATTGTTCTTGTGGACCAGCGGAGAAACTCAGAGTCAGCGCCACGAAGAGCGTCACAACGTGGAATTCATACCCTGATCGAACCATGCGGTGAACACAGCTCACTCACTCTGGCCACATACGACATGCTTGGTCGGGACCCTGGAGCCTTTACCCTGGTTCACGGATCAATTCTGTGATGTGTTCCAGCTTACTTTAGAGAATGGGGAAAAAAAAAAGAATCTGACCTGTTTAGCCCATCTCCCAGTTTGAACGAAGCTTTTGACTCGTCACGAACGCAACGGAAAGCGACGAGGGCGCTCTATCTGGTCGAGGTCAACCGTCAACAGCAGTGTACCCCATTCGGAAGGTGTGGCTTGCAACACCCAGTGATCAAGTCACACTTGCCTTCGTTTCGTTCTCTACTATCACGATTCAGACTTGAGTTTGCCCCTCCTATATGCTACCCCAACATCGTGCTCGACAAGCAGCCGTCCGATTGGACATGCTTCATTGATGTTGGGAATCACCCGCCGGCCTTCAACCCACTGCCTCAACGTCCACTTTCAGCGTGGCATCCCGCTCTTTTGAAGTCATTCGATGTCCGCACGAACATGAATACAGAGTACAACCTCGAGATTGGGATCTTACTCGGTGTAGGTCAGGACTCATCGGGTTTGCAAAATTCGTCCTCAGAGGCCCCCAGCATTCGAAACGCGAAGCTCACGGAACACCGTGCTAGTACTGTTTATTCGTCGATTGGCCCGATGTCACGGTGGCGTCCATCCCCCTCCAATTAGGCACTCTGGCGAGGCGAGCACGATGTCAATATCTGATCCGCCGTTGGTTCGGACCTTTTGGCCAATGAAAGTATGCAACTCTATAAGCGACCTGCCAACCGGCGCGGTGGATGGTTCTGAAGACGCGGACTCCACGCCCCACTTCTCCGCGTTGGCGGCTAGATAATGACGTGCCTGGAGTGCCGCGCCTCAATACATTAACCCCATTGTGCGTTGTTTCTGACTGGCATAGCGACGGGGATCTTAGTCTGGGCTTGCGTTTGGAGGGTGTGATACAAGCATGTGCAATTGCTCCGCTTCAAGTTGGTACCGTGCCTTGGAGGCTTGGACCGATACAGCGGCGGGGTCCTAAAATTAATCATGAAAGGATGGAGAGCAATACACATGTCCTCGGCGAACGTTGTTATCAGACGCGCACATTAGCGCTTGTGCATCATACCGACGTTCTGTTGGTAATTTCAATTCAACTTGGCCAGGCTGGTAGTTCCTTCCGGAGGTTACCAACGCTCATGCGAATTTCGAAAAGCTTCCCCCCACTCTATAATACGTAAGGATCCTGTGCAGAATTCATCCTGCCAATGCTACATCAGATCAGCTCCTCCAGTATTGTGCTAAATCGTGAATCCGATCGAGCACGACTGTAAAGTACGACGTCTCGTTCAACAACGCCTCAAAGTGTTTGATTGCTTCCTCTTCCGTGAGATCGAGCCGGAACTTGTCCTGAATCTGTTCGTGTACATCACGGTGTTTGATGTCGGGTATGTTGGCGTCGACCATGAGAGCAACCAAATTCAGAATGAGATTGGCGCTCTTGCGCAGGATGGTAAAGGCTGTGAAGCAATAGTTCTTGAAACGCGCATAGTGCGTGGATTGCGCGCCACCCATCCCATCGACCATTTCTTTGCAAACCTTTACGGGAGGGGGGAATGGTTTCGGGTCGCGACCCAAGATATAGCCAAAATCGACTGAGCAGATACGCATTAGCGGCGCATGACGAGAGAAAAAAAAGAAAGGATAATACCATGAAAGAAATGCCCTGAATGTGGAAAAGGATGAGCATGCGGTTGAACGTCAGCAAGATTACAAGGTAAACGGACCATCGGATGTGAGTAATAGATTATCCAAATGGCGGTCTCCAACGCCAAGTAGGTATGTGACGACGCAATAGCCAGCTACGGCTTGGTCAATGGCTGATCTCGCATCATGCAACCAAGAGACGCATACCGCAACTACGAACGAATGTGTCAATGACACTCGGCTCCACGCCATACGTGCCTACGCTTCCCTCGTCTGGATGGCTTGCTCGTAGATAGTTGAGTAGCGTTCCGTGTTCGCTAACGATTGCCGCTATCGTCTTGCTTGGAATGAACTGGGCCATCCCCTGTAACGGTCCGGTAGCCAGGACATCGTATGGTATCAGTTTCAAATCCAAATTCTCCTTTCGCAACAACTGGTCCATGAGCGTAAAAAGCTGCAATACCAATTGATCTTGTCGCATGTCGTCTCCATCTTTGAACATGACAGGATATTCTGAACCATCCACGCATTGGAAATAGAGTAAGAACGGGAATTGATTTGATTTGAACACTGAGGACTTCTCAGCGTTGATGCCAGTGATCTCGATACGGGCATTCAGAGGCAGAGGGAGCGGAGGGATATTGATAAGGCCGTTCTTCGAGTCGTTTATGAACGAGCGCAGCTTTTCGATCTTTTTTGGCCGAGGGTCCTTTGAAGTCCTAATGTCTCTTGCGCGTTTTGCCAATGTCTCGACCATGATTCCTTGTCGTCGCATGAGCTCGCGACGTTCACTACCGCCTTCCGACTAAAACGAGTTTCCAATGAATCAGGAAACCAAAACAAGGATGTACGCACCTCGAGTATCTTGCTCAGAAACTTGAACACAACTCTGCCGTACATTTTCGCCACCATTCTATCCTCCAGAGCAACCTCAACCATGAGGTACCAATACAATCGGTTACCCAGTACATGAGTCTGTACTCCGCGACTAATCAAGAAGTCGGACAACCCGCTGTCGTCGTATGATATTGCACTCGTCGTCGACCGCGACGACCGCTGATCACTCGCAGCGCTCTCAAACTTGAGCGCCTGGACGAGCTGGAGTAGATACAACATGAGTTCCTAAAGTATTTCCGTCAATGAATCAGAAGAACGATGATGGGAAATGATATAGTCACGTCATCATCAGCGCGATTTAACTGCCGGACCGCAAACGCTCTCACGCGTGAGTCCAATGTGCCAGGACCCAGTAGCTCGAGAGCGTCGTCGGTATCTACCTCCGTCCACATGGGCAACAACTCTTCGACCGCCTGTTTGACTTCCGACGGATCTCTCCAAGTCACCGATTTCAGGAATTTGGTCAATCCACGCTTGTCCCTTGCGAGATAAAAGCGGAACTTCCAGATCAAGTCTTTCTCTTCCGAAGTGAGAGGTTGTGAAGGAGGGTAGTTGAGGATTTCCTAAAGGAACGATGTCGGCAATGTGCGTGTAAACGATGAGGACCCGGATACTTACCCCCAGCTCATCTCTGATCTTGGCATTTGGTTTGAGTTCTCTGTCATACGGACTACTCCGATGGCTCCGGACCAGACGACGATGTTTGTCCTCTACAGGATTTTCGCGTGCCATCTCGGGGTCCAGAACCGCCCAGATGTGAGGATCAGTCGCGAACGAGGGTGGAAGAACAGGTGCAGCGGGTGTTTGAGCAACCGTTGTTGGTGCAGTAGAAGTTGACGGCGTATTTTGAGCCTCCTGCCAAGATCATCCCATTAGTCTCACAACACATCTGAACTTTGGGTGTACTCGCAGGTTCACTGAAGACCACAGGAAAGTCGAAGCGAGGCAGATCGATGTACAAGAACATGTTTTCGGACTTTGCGGTCTCGGCCTATGTCAGTCAGCCATGCCCAACGTAATCCGGCAAGTCTGAACGAGCACTCACAGCATGTATCTCTTCCATTCTCCGAAATGCCATCTTGTCGAGCCAATCCGACTTTGGGAGATCACCTCGTTCATACTTTTTCACGAGCTAAGGCGGAGAATTGTGGTGCTCGTCAAAAAGTCGTGTAGGTCGAGAGAATAAACACACCTTTTCTAACCGACCCATTTCATCCCTTGCGCCCAATTTACTCGGTGTAGTTGTGTCCATTGACCCATCTGCCTCACTTCCAGGCCACAACAACAGCCTGTGTTTACCTCTTCGAAGGGTCCTGGAACACGATGAACGATAGATACATGAATTGAAGAGACCAGCCTACCATTTCTTTCCGAAGAGTCTGAAAGTCGTGCCACCCACCGGAACGGCCGAGCGTGGAGCCCCAATATCCCAGACAGTAAAAGTGATCTGCGAGTTTAGCGGGAGATCGCAATATCGTATTGGGAGCGATACCCATTCGTTCCAGCTGCACGGGTGAACATGAGTAGGTAGGTAAATGATTTCAGAAGTAAAACATACGTGTAGTTGGCTTTGAACGCCTTGAAGGTCGTTCTGAATGGAATCGTCAGGGGTTTGTTGTCAGCTACCAGCTGACAGGTGACATAGAGGTCTGAAAGTGACCTAGATATATATCAGTCCTGCCGCAAGGAGGAACGAGAACGAGTCATACGAAGATTGAGCACCATGAAACCTCAGTTCTGGGTTCTCCAGGACATCCGAGACTGATTTTCGTGGCCTTGTTCCTTCCAGTTGTGAGCTGGATCAGGGATTCGTTGGGCATAAGTTATTGGAATGCCAGCCAGAATTAACGCGTACATCCGAAAGGTCAACGGTAACTTCAGGTCGGAAAGCTTGGCGAACGTAAAGTCATCGCGATTGTCCTTGTCCATGGCCGTGCTTCAGTGGTCCCTCAGCAGTGAGTGGGATTTATGACAGACCGGAGTCGGAGCTACAGCGTTGAATGTAGCTCAAGTCACCTCAGCGATATCTCGGAAGTACAGGAGCGGTTTGTCACCCCCCATTTGGAAGTATGGGTAGTTGCAGTCACCGCGTAGAATCCAAATCATAGATAGACGAGCCATTACAATCTGTCCAATTGCACGCCTCGCAATAGTATTGTACATCTGCACTAAATGTGCTTTTTGGACTCTGAGCACGAAGTAACCCTGCTCAAAGAAAGGAAGTGTAGTAGAAAACCAATGGTCCAGAGCCGGGATATATTATTAGTCATCTATTCAGCCTTGTAGTCGGGGCGCAGGGAACGGACGACTTTGCCTAGATACCACGAAATGAGCGACTGCACTCGACTCTATAAAACGATATGGTCTCACCAGCTCTCCAGATTTCCTGGTCGTCAATTTCCTTAAGTTCCTTGGCAAGGTCTTGGCGGTACGTCGAACGGCCATTGAACTCCAAGGATTTACGAGTTTCAGTGCCGTTCTTGACGCTCTCGTAGAGCTTTTCGAAGAGAGGGGTGTTCGCCTTTTCGAAGATGGGAGCCCAGTCGAGCGCTCCGCGACGGGCAGTGGTAGAGCAAGCATTGTACATGTAGTCCATACTGTTGGTAGAAACACGACCTATTTAACAAACACAGAATGGAATATGGGTATGAACGCTCACCCTTTTTGACCAATCAAGGGGTAGAGAGACTGAGTAGCCTCCTCGACGGTCTCGTTAAATGCCTCGGAAGGGGAGTGGCCGTTGGCACGGAGAACCTTGTATTGAGCACAGAACAAGCCCTCTGTATGTCACTTGAGACAGTGTCTGCTAGAATGGGAACAAGCAAACTTACGGATGGCACCCATGAGCTATTCATGCCAGTGAGTATAATAGAGTGAAGGTATTAGAATAGAGACATACCACGCCTCGTTCACCATACAAGTCAGAGTAAACTTCCTTCTGGAAGGTGGTTTCGTACATGTAGCCAGAGCCGATGGCGACACCGAGAGCAACGGCCTTTTCCTTGGCCTTGCCTGTGACGTCTTGGAAGACGGCGATACTGGAGTTGATACCCCTGCCCTCCTTGAAAAGGGTGCGGACGGTGCGACCCGAACCCTTGGGAGCGACGAGAATGACATCGACATCAGGGGGAGGAATAACATGGGTGTCGTCCTTGTAGACGATCGAGAAACCGTGGGAGAAGTAGAGGGTCTTGCCTTTTGTGATGAGAGGTGCGACGGTGGGCCAAGTTTGAGATTGTGCGGCGTCGGAAAGAAGGTTCATGATGATAGTTCCACGGTTGATGGCTTCCTCGATGGGGAAGAGGGTTTCACCTGGTATCTATGAGGGCGAGTGAGAGGGGGACGAAGTGAGGAAGGTGAGAAACTGACCCAACCATCTTCGAGAGCCTGTCTCCAGCTCTCGCCATCCTTGCGGACACCAACGATGACATTGAGGCCGTTATCACGAGCATTCAGACCCTGGCCATGACCTTGGGAGCCATAGCCGATGAGGGCGAGGGTGTCGTTCTTGAAGTAGTCGTGAAGCTTGGCAAGGGGCCAGTCGTTGCGCTCATAGACGACCTCTTCCGAGCCCGCAAAGTTGAGGGTCTTGACGCCACGCGCGGGGAGCGTCTTGTGGACGCGTCAGCTAAAAAAACGAAGCGGGTGTTTTCATGAAAATTTACCTGAACTGAGGGACGGGGAGCTGCGGGCGAGCGGGCGAGGAGGGAGAACGACGCAGCGTGGGCGCGAGGGGCACGACGAGCAAGAGCGCGGAGAGAGCGCGAGGAGAGACGCGATGCGATCGAGGCCATCGTTTGCAACACGGAGAAGGAGTCATTCTCTTCCTTTTCTACTCTGGCGGACTCGGCCGAAAAGACGTCCGAAATTGTCCGAAATAGCACACTAAGTATCAACATTATGTACAAACTCATTCAGCCTTTTTCGTTTCCTGGCCATACACAATCTCATCTACCGCCGCTCTCTTTCCCTGCGCGTTCAGCATCGCACCTGACACCAAAGTACAGGCGGGGACAAACATCCCAACACGCTGCTGGTACGCCTTGTACGCGACGGGGTACTTGGACAACGAAATCGACTCCGTGAACTTGGTCGACGAGAAAAACAACGTGCACAGCACCAGGCTTGGAATAAGTGGTGCCAGTGACATAAGCGACGTCGGCCACGCTTGCCTCCACGGACCATCTGCGCACACGAGTGGGATCAAGTTGATGATGATCTAGCACGCGCGCCCTTGTTAGTATACCCGCAACTTTTTACCAAAACACAACATACCCAGAAACTTTGCTCGCAGAGAAAGTTGGGGTGCCTCGACCACGCCCACAGTCCCTTCGTCACAAATCCCCTCTCCGCATCCCGCTTCGTCCAGGCAATACGTGCTCCAATCCACTCGTTCGGATTCAATTTACCCGAACGCTTGAATGTCTGATATGAGTACTGCTGGTTGTCCGCGATGAACTCGATCAACTGTGTGAGGAATCCAAGTGCGCCAAGAGCATAATCGGAGACACCCAAACACGTGTGTGGCTGAGTGACAGCGATCTTGGCCGGAACACCAAGGAGAAAGAGAATAATATTCTGAATCACAGCTGGATACCATAATGAGCTCCGCACCCTGTACCGAGAGAAAAACTTACCGATGAACGTGAGGTTAGTGACCTGGAACAACCAAGGAGGTATTCTCTCGCGAAGGACCTGCCAGCGGTAGTCCTCGTCGTTCCTGATTCGAACAAGGCATACAATGAGGCGCTCATTCCTTCAGCTAGGGAACACTTACAAACTGAATAGTCCTCGTCGCAATGTATTGTACGAGAGCCTGCAAGCTACGTGTTAAAAGGGTCATGCAATTAGATAGGGGTCATCATGCACCTGAACATCCAAGTAACCTGAATCCTTGCACATCAGATCTGACTTTCGATGAAGACACAGGCAACTCACGACCAAAGCGAGCATGAGCAATGCGCGGGGACTGAAGGTACCCCCGAAAGACTCGTGAACTATTTCGGGGGTGTATGGAAGAAGGAACAACTGCGGGGTACGGGGCCAGAGTGGGAGAAGAGCATAATAGGCAGTATAGATGGTGGGAAGGAACGTCCAGACTCTGTCCACTTGCGAGACATTGCCAGTGAGGAGAGACAGAACATATGTAGTTAGTGTCACACCCAGACAGAGCTGGATGGGCCAAACGAATAGCGGCGCTTGCTGGTTGAGTACGTCCATGTTGTGCTGATCAAGTTAGGGCGAGCCCCTCACTTATACGTGACCAACCCCTGTTGACACTTGTTATGGCATGTAAATATTCCCGATTAACATAACTTGTTATGGCAGTGCGACTTCACGCAGGTCTTCTTTTCTTCTCGCTGCGCGCGAATTAAATTTCATCTGACCCGTGTGGTCTGACTGCGGAGTTCTAGGTACTAGTACGGAGGTGGGCTCGTGAGCTAGTGCCTGTAAGAGTATTCCACGGCCCTCCGGGCAACCCTGGACCCGCACTCGTGCGCCCCTTTCTTGAGTCTTTGCTGTGTTGTATTATGTAATCATATCAGGAGCGTATGACGAAACTCAAATCGGACAGTCTCGAGACGTTTTGGGAAAGCGCTCTCTAGAGTCGGGATTTTCCGCGCTCCATGACGTCTGGAGACTTTACCGACAGATGTTTAGTCTCGACCCATCCGTTCTAGGATGTTCGGGGCTGGTTGCTTCCGCATCCTAAAACGTGGAGACTTTGCCCCCGTGACAAGACCATCAGTCACGCTGTGACACATATGATGGATTTTCCAGCATTTTTAATAATTAATTTCGATAGGATGACTTGATAACTACTATAGCGTGCTAATAATACCGTACCGTATGCTTAATCTATGGCCTATCGTGCAGGCGACGAATCTGACGACTACGATCTGTATGGCCCGTTCTCGAGTGGGCATATTCCCCGGGGCCTCGCGCACGAAGTTGACTCGGATCTGGAACTCGACGATGAGGATGATTCGAGCCTCAACATGCTGCCTACGAGAAAATCTCGGCGCAAACACAGCCGCCAAGGTTGCGTCTGTTCTTCATTATATGGGTACGCTCGGGCTCAATCTACCCCTCTTCCTCGACCTCTTGAGCTGGGGTGATCCAGACTGCATCACCCACTCAAAGATCCGCTACGAGCGGTCCGCTCTGATGGTGAGCGAAGAGCTCCCGTCGATCCTGTCTCGATGGCATAAGTCCATGAGTACCAAGCAACGTGCCCAAGGAGCCAAACATCAACGTTTTGGTCGTCGGAAGATCCCGATGCTCTCAGGGGCATAGACCAAAATGGCTGAACCCGAGACTATCGGGTGTTATGCTGTCGCCAGAATTGGTTACTCCGACGCCACTTGTCTTGTCATCTTCCGTCATGACCACCAGTGTCCTCTTCTCCACATTCCCGCCTCTTCCCACCTTATCTCTCCGCGTTCCTTCAGAGACTTGCGTACATGATCTCTACGATCTCCTCTGCGACCGCTACCCCCACCTACCCGCCTCCGATTCGCTATACATCTCCTTGCACAGCGGTTCACTCACACCCGACATCCGTGTGTCAGAGCTACATGGCGACTCGTCAGGTCTTGTCACTCTGCGAATTGTTCCACGTCTCCGTGGTGGCAAGGGTGGCTTTGGCTCACAGCTCCGTGCCGCTGGGGGTCGCATGAGCAGCCAGAAGACGAGTAATAATGACTCGTGCAGGGATCTCAGCGGCCGCAGGCTTAGTACCATCAAGACTGCCAAACGGTACGTTCATTCCCTCATTTCGTTGACACACATACCTGACCTACACCCAGTCTGGTCGACTATATGGAAAACGAAGAGGAACGCAAGAAAGCCGCAGCAGAAGCCAAAAAGGCCAAGCTAGAAACCCTCGAGAAAAAGATTGCTTCAGCTTCGGCGGATCCCGAGTCTTTAGCCGGGAAAAAACATCGTTTTGACGATACCGAATACCTGGAAGAAAGTCGCGAAATCATTGACAGCGTAAAATCTGCCGTTTCTACAGGTTGGTACACTCCACCGAGCAAATGCAGAGCTGTCACTGAGCGGACCCTTGTCAGGCTTGCTCAAGAAGAAGAAAAAGGCCAAGATTAACCACTCTTCGAGTTCTCCAGAAGGCTCCAATTTGCCCTCGGAAGAACGAAAGGACCATGCCCCCGCAGTCCTCAGTCCTGCGGGCGCCGACAAGGCAGTACCTTCCTCTGTAACTTCACTTGTCACAGTGACTGCATCGGCGTAGTATCGTGAGTTTTTCATGTACTGCGTATGTAATGGTTTAAGAGACGGTATCATCTGTATTGTATTTCATATCTGAATGAGGTTGCTTGCCAGCAGATAGCACCTTGTTCCCTTGCTAGGGCTTGCTTGACAATCTCCACTTACAGAGTACTAGTCTATCATAGGCCGCAGACGAGTGAGCGCCCTACCG
This sequence comes from Imleria badia, assembly GCA_015039435.1. Lineage (NCBI taxonomy): Eukaryota > Fungi > Basidiomycota > Agaricomycetes > Boletales > Boletaceae > Imleria > Imleria badia. Next base: position 45,585 of record MU130758.1, on the reverse strand, counting down.
TAGGTCACGGTGGGCAGCTAAGGTCATAGCGGCTCGTAACCTCATACATGGTCTGGTTACTAGACTAATCACTAATCGATTCGCTATCCGTAACCGTTACCTGCCTGAGGCTGGGAGAGACTGACCAATCTGTCTATGATAGCTTGATCACTGATTGTAGGTGTCATTTTCGTTACTAGTGACACAGCATAGGTTTCGGTTCGGTTATACAGTCGCACGTTTTTATTGAACATTGACAATCAGAATATGTCAGACTTCCCGCAGGACGTATGGCGCGCAACCCTCCGTCACATTACGGATACCCATCATGCGGACTCCCGAACCAGCTATCGAGCTCCCAGACATTTATTACCCTGCTTGACAAGGTTTCTCAAACCTCATAATCGTCCTTCCTTTTTTGTACCTTCCTTTTTTGCATGTCAACTCGCCGGCATTTGCTGCTACAGTCGTCAAGCAAGGTTTTTGCCGACATAAGTCGGCATTCAAGTAAAGATTCTAGAGGGGCTCAAAATTGGCGTTGTCGATGAGCATGGTAGCTTTGATGTCTTCTTTAACATAACTCTACCCCGCAAACACCCCCTTCATGCACCCAATGGCGTCCCCGATAACTTTACTCAGGTCGAGCTGAAACGTGAAGATTATAGGATCGTTCCTGATGCAGAGTGTCCTGGTTGCATTATTATATCTCCTGGCGTTAGCCGTGAGAATCCGTTTGATGAGGTCCCTAGCGAGATTTCAGTCACAGAGGGCTTGTCCTCTCTTCAGACCTGTCCTGTCGTCTCGCTAGGTGAGCCTGTTGTCTTTCTTCGCCAGTCCAGAATGCTGACCTGACCTGTTCGTCTCGTTAGTTAGGCTGCGTCTTTTGCTCACCCGTGCCCACCCGCCCACAGTGTTTTCTTTCCTTTTCGCGTTTGTATCGGCCTTTGTGCCTGTATTTGTAGTCTTACGGCGTACTCGCCGTCGTGTCTCAGTTTTCGGTATCGTCTCGGCTCCATGAGCTTTTCTCGCGCTTATCACTCTCTCGCACCTGTACTTGTGCCTTCCAATCATATCGGGCTGCGTTGCCGCGGCCTGGATTTCGCTGGCTACCTCTCGCGTATCTCAGACGATAAGACCAAGCATGTGCGGAGTTTAAACCTTGGCAGTTCTGCCACACTACTGTAGACCAAACAGGTTACTCGCAGCAAAAGTCCGTTTCCAAAGATTAGATAACGCAACCAACGATGTCGCTGCTCGCGCCCATTATCTGCGATAATGGTACTGGATACTCAAAAATTGGGTATGACTCTCTTATCAAACTCAACATTGATGATGTTGGCTCACTTCCTCAGTTTTGCAGGTAATTCCGACCCCTCATTGTAAGCCTGGAGCTCAGGTGAACGCGGTTCAACTCAGCTGACCGCAACACAGTGTATTTCCCACCGCGATAGCCACACGTGGCCCTGCTGTTCAAACAACGCGCGGAGGACCTCCGATCCCACTGAAGCCCGGAAATCTTGCGTCGAAACGAGGCATCGAAGACCTTGACTTTTTCATCGGAGACGAAGCACTAGCAAATGCCAAGACGCCGGGGTATGGCGTACATTACCCCATTCGCCACGGGATGATCGACAACTGGGACCACATGGAACGCTACTGGGAGCAGACGATCTTCAAACACCTGCGGGCGGAGCCCGAGGATCATTACGTCCTGCTGGTCAGTTGCCTACAGTCGCAAAGTAGATATGGTATTGATCCGGCGCCGTCAGACCGAGCCACCCCTCAACCCCCCGGAGAATAGAGAACAGACAGCGGAAATCTTCTTCGAGTCATTCAATATCAAGGGGCTTTATATTGCCGTACAGGCAGTGCTAGCCCTTGCCTCGTCGTGGTCATCCAACAGAATCACAGACAGAACGTTAACCGGAACAGTCATTGACTCTGGTGATGGTGTCACCCACGTGATTCCTTGTGCAGAAGGCTATGTTATCGGGAGCGCTATCAAACATATTCCTATTGCCGGTCGCGACATCACACAATTCGTGCTCAACCTTTTGCGAGAGCGCGGTGAAACGATCGCAGTGCCCCCGGAGGATCAGTTGAGACTTGCTTCGAAGGTGAAGGAAGATTACAGCTACATTTGTCAGGACATCATCAAGGAATTCAGAAAGTATGACGCCGAGCCGTATAAACACTTCGAGAGGTACGATGGCGAACACATTGTCACCAGAAAGGTAAAGTCACTTTTATTAAGTGCATTGCCTTGACTAAATCTTTCGTGCAGAAATATTCCATCGACGTCGGATATGAGCGTTTCCTCGCTCCCGAGATCTTCTTTAATCCATAAATTTACTCGTCCGACTTTTTGACGCCACTCCCTGAAATTGTTGACGACGTGATTCAGTCATCACCCATTGATGTTCGCCGCGCGTTGTATAGGGTAAGTACCACCACCTCGCTGACATCATTTACTGACCTCGCGGACAGAACATTGTGTTGTCGGGCGGTTCCACAATGTTCCAGCACTTTGGCCAGCGACTCAAACGGGACCTTAAGCAACTGGTTGATCGCCGGCTCGAAGCTAGCGTAATTTCTAGTGGCAGTACACAAAAGGTTGGAACCATATGGTAATTCGCCGAAAGCATGCTGATGTTGTGTATTCCAGTCCTCCGGGGTAGAAGTTGAAGTTATTTCGCACAAGCGCCAACGATAAAAAGCATTACTACTATCGTAGGTCTGGAGGCTAATTGCTTTCTTCTCCGGCATAGCTACGCCGTCTGGTTCGGAGGCTCACTTTTGGCATCATTGGTGAGATCCTGTTCTTCGCATTTGTCCCTGTCGCTGATGATCGCGCAGCCTGAGTTCTATACGTCATGCCACACGAAAGCTCAATATGACGAAATTGGGCCTAGCATCTGTAGGAGGTACCAGATCTTTGGCAGCGCAACGCAGTGATCCGGGCACGATCCCGTAAGGTCGATTCATCAATTTGTTGTCGGCTCAAGAGAATGCGAGCATTCTGTTTGTTAAGAGGCTTCGATATCCGTCTTTGCGGGTACAAAGCAGAATTGATATGGTGATCCGGCACCCAATTGAGCTCGACGGAAGAGAAAAACCAATTTGAGACCAACAATACATACATTCAAAAAATATGGATAGCGGAGGTATCGTCTCTTCGAGTTCGATAAACTTCGTTTAAATAATTCGCGAATCACGTTCTTGCCTTTGGTCGCGGAATGAGAGAAGCCTGGCTTGCTGACTTGGACGATATCCGAAGCTGCGCTCCTGTGACCCCATCCTCGTCCTCGCTATCCAGTGCGGCTCCCTCTACATATCCTACACCCATAAACACAGGGGTACCCCCACCCCCACCATGCGCAAGAAAACCTTTCCGCTTGCTCTTTGTCCCTGTGGCAATGAACACGTCGTCTCCCATCTCTTCTGAATCTAACTCGTCATTGCATTCATCGATGTCTGAAGAACGAGCATTTGCAGTGCGTAGCTCTTCGTCGAGTGTCTGACGCCGTTTCTGGACTTTCTTCCGCCTGTTCTGCGAACTTGATCCCGAACCTGATGAACTGTAGGAGCGGCCGTTTTGCTGTTGCAACGCAGCTCGTGGGCAGCCTTTCCCTGCCAAGGTAGGCTTCGCTTTCGCTTTGGTTGGTTTGGGGACAGGGATGAGTGAGAGAAATGGAACGGGTGCGGGCTGTTCCTCGTCGTCTACATCTGATTCCAGAGAGGGGAAAGACATCGGCTTTGGAGTCGCTCCTCGCTTAGTACGCGCCGGCGCCGAGGGTCTTCGAGGAGTAGGTATAGGTATAGGGGACGTGGGAGGACGCTTTTTGAATAGTTCAGAGGTACGGCGGGGGACGGAATTAGGACTGATGGTGCGGGGTTCCGGGTGTTCTTCCATGTCGACATCAATGACTTCAATCTGCTCTTCCGGAGCATCTGTCTTGGATGCTTTCTGGGTTGCAGTGGTGGCTCGGGGTCCAGGGGGAGTTGATGGAACTCGGTCTTCAATACTGTTCTCGTCTCGGTCATTATCCGAACAGAGAGAAGGCGTGGTCACATCCGTTTCATTGGTCGACAGTGGGCGAGGCGGAAGAGAAAGACTGGAACGTGACGATATTTCTGATGATGACGCAGCACTTATTCTCGAAGATGACTGGAAAGATGACTGTGTCATACGGCGCTTCGCTGCGTGAGTCAATTAGCACTTGTGAGAAGAAATTCAACGTCCAGGACAAGGAAATGTGACATACCTGGTACGCCCGACGCCTCGTCCACGCCTAATGTATCCGCCTTGCGCTTCTGGCCCACCCGAACTTCTGGCCCCTTCGATGTTGCCAGCGTTGATAGTGGTACAGGCGCAGCCAGGGAAGAACCGATCGGCACACGAAGGCTTGCTAATGAACGTCGACGCAGTAACTCCTTGGCGCTGAGTTTTGCAGGTCCTGTTGACGCGGAACTAGATGTTACGCTGACACTTTTACTAAGGCCGGACGGTCCAGCTACACCATCACCCCCCATCGCATTCGCACCGGAACCGACTTTTCTTAACTTGGCGGTCTTGATCTCGTGCAAAAACGCAGCCATCTTCTCAGATGGAACATTCACAGTGGGTTGACCCTGTCTCTTGGTCCTGAGTCCAGGGTTGTTGATCGGCGCTTCGACGGGTGTCATCGCGTGCCGCAGGGAGGCGCGAGCAGTTGCAAACATGGAAGTAGGAGTACAAGGCGTCGTGTCGATGCGCAGCTGAAGGGGCGGCGGCGGAGGAGGAGGAGGAGGAGGCGCTGGCGGCGGACAGGTGGGAGGGAGAGAGGCCCGGACTTGGCTTCTAGAGAGCTATAAAGACGTTGAGTGCAACGTGAACAGGAAAAGATCCAGGCAAAAATTGTTCACACCTCTTCCTTCAACCGTCTAACTTCTTCCTCGAGGGCTTTGATTCGCCGTTTATCTCGCTCGCGCTCACCCGAAGCTCGCCTACTCTGGTCCCCGCTCAAAAGTCTCTCGTGTTCGCGCTGCTCTTCCCGTGCGGCGTCCAACTCACGCTCCTTGGCATGTACACCATCATGCCCTGAGCTTCCACCGACAATAAAATCCAAGTCGTCATCATTCCTACTGTCTCGCGCTCGTTCCTTGCCTTTCCTGGAGGTCGTGTGTGGGGAGGCAGGGTTCGAAGTTGGGCGGCGCGGAGACGCCTCGTCGATAGATCGGGACCTGGAGACAGGCTTGACCGGAGACGAATGAGGACTAGGTAACATGAGAGAAAAGTCCGCCTCAGCGCCTTCTGTTGCGCTGAACCGGTACACCGCATCCTTGACCGAAGCTACGGAACGAGTGCGCCATGGGGAAACGTACTGGTCAATAGAAGGGTTGAAGTCCGCGTTTGGGACAGTGGACGAGTGGGTCCATGATGGTCCAGCTTCAGCCTCGTATAGGGCGCTGTCATAGGGTGATGGGACAGTGATTGGGACATGCGAAGCCGCTTGCGCGCATTGATCTCTGTCCGGCACAAGTGAAGGAGACCGAGGGAAGAGTGAGCCAGGCATGGTGACTGACGGCTGTTTTTTCAGCTTTCGCGGCAGAGGCACAGGGAAAACGGACGGTGGTCGAGGTGTAGGCGAATTTGAGCGGTCCCGATCACCAGCTGAGAGTATTTAGCTCAACAACACCAAAAAATGCGCGGTATGCAAGAAACGGCCCTACCTTGGTCGTCGTCGATGATATCCGTCGCTTGCAGATGGTTGTGACGGCGTTTTCTAGTGGAATCGGTTGATATGGAACGTGGTTTTCGGCGGGACGGTTGGGATTTGAAGTGCTGCTCGCGTTCTTGGTTGTGTTGAAACCTCGACCTGTACCTCGACTGTTCCTCGCTCATATTTCTCTCCGAGTCACGGCCGCGCCTCCTTCGTGAGCTTTTGACGCGCTCGGTCGATACAGGTTGGTTTTCCTGAGGACACCGCGATCAGCACCGAAGGAATTCGGACAGGATATGACTGACTGGACGCGCCGTGGCATTGGCAACGAAGGAGTCGAATTCCCTGGAGACAAAGCTAAAAACGTGAGTGAGCAGTCCCGTGGATGGTTTGGACGTTGGGTCGTCGAGTATGCGTCGGTGTCGGGCAGGGTGAGCCATGTCCATCGAGTTGAAACCCGGCTCGAGACAAACGCCCGAACAAGTGGGACTGGCTCGGTCCCAATAGTCAACTTCAACATCAACAACGCCCTAAATAAGATACATCTACGCAATAACATAATTATGGAGGGCTTCCACAGCGAAATGTTGTCAACAACGGTGTCCTTGATTATCTTAAGCAAGCCACGGTAAGATCTGCGCGTACAAGGGAAATTATCCATCATCATAACAGAGACAGCAAGACAATTCTTATTGGTATCCCGAATACGAATCATAACTCGGTGGTGCAGTGTGTCCACTCGCGGCCAAAGACGCCCGCACAGCTGCGTATGGATCTGCATACTGCATCGTTCGACTGATTCGTGGCACGTTTGGGTCACCAGTAGGTGATGGCGCAAACGAACTCGACACGCCACCAAACCCTGAGGGCGCAGGGTCTGAGAACGCGCCATACGCGTCCAGAGACGGGCGCGACGCGGCTGCGGGAGGTGTCGCATATCCACTGTTCCGCGGTGCACTGCTCGAGAACGCAGTGCTCGGCACGGTCGTGGTGGCCGCAGACCAGCGGTTAGAGTCAGCAAAGGGTGAATTCGTAGCGTTGAAGTTGTCGTAGGCGGATCGTCGAGGAGCCTTGGCTGCCGGCGCGGGAGTGGTGGTAATTTCGCTGGTCTCGGCGGAAGGTGGTGGCACAGAGCCGACAGGCTGATACGAGGTTGACTCGGGTTCTTCGTCTGCCTCCTCCTCGACCTCCTCGATATCCGGGCGAGTAAATGGCGGGTCCAACGGTCGGGTGGTTAGGTTGCCTGATCGCCAATCTGTGACGAGGAGGACGAGGGATGCAAGCCAGAAGCCTTTACACCTGAATCAGTGCAAACTTGAAGCCATGGGTAGCAATGCGTTACCGAAAGCCAGCCAGAAGAATATGCAACCCGCTTTCTTTGTGCTGCACCATGAGGGTAGGCCATTAATAAAGTCCTGGCCAAGCGACGCATGGGGATCATTGCTGGCATTTTTGCATCCGGCTTCCGTCCATGCTGAGATGGTCGTCACGAAGCTAAAGGTGACGAGGAACGGGAATTGCAATGCATGAGGAACGGAGATATGAGTACGGAGTGAAAGGCGACGCACGCAATAAGAAGGCTGAATGTACACCCAATACCCGTGAGAACGAACCCGACGCGTACCTCCTGGAGGGCTCGTGCAAGGCGACCGAATTTGTCGTACTTTTCGTAGACCACGGGGACAAACAGTAAAAAAAGAGAGAGGAAAATGCCAGACACGGATACGAATAGCGCGAATCCGGTAAGGCCAGCTGGGAGCAAGAGAGAAAGTCAGCCACCGCATGGGACGCGTGGAAAGGTCGGCGTTACTCACAAGGTCCGACGTTCCATTTCGCTTGGAAACTGGCGACGCTGGCAAAACAAGCCATGGAGAGGAAGTTGAAAAAGGCTTGAGAGGTGTGGAATATAATGGCCGGCTTGGATATTATCATCTGCAATTACCGGCGAATCGCGTCAATAGGGATGCCAAGTCAGGTAAAAGGAGAATAAAATGACCGCAAGCCATATGACCCATAGGAGGGGTACGAAGAGGAGAAAGACCAGCGTGCCAGACTGGTCCATACAAGCATCTGCAGAGAAGGGAGAATTACGTAACCAAAAGTTGGAAAGGACGTCGAGATTAAGATGCTCGCGACGACCAACCAGACTGCAACGCGGCAACAGCAAGAACAAGACAAGACGGAGCGGAAAGAAGCGGCAGGAGAGAATCTCACATCGTCCCGATATCTAACAATTCCGACTGTATTTCCTATGCCACCGGATATTGACTTGCCCTTCTTCCTGCTGGGCAGGATGCGATCCAGTCCATCCTGCAGGGATTCCAAGAAGGGCATGGTGATGAGCTCGACGTAGAGAATGAGAATTCAGAGAGTGGGTTAGGATGTGAGGTGGGTGATAAGTATATACTGGTTGGCTATACAAGGCAGCGCAGACAAGCGCAGTCGACGTGGAGACCGTCGGCGATGTTGCCCTTGGACGCAGCATTGGTTTGCCCAGTACACGTGATATCGATTATGTCATCAATGTAATACAGTGCCCGACCCCTACTCAAAAAATGGCCCTCACCAATCCTCCACCGATCGCAGCACCTAACAGGCCAAGTCAGATCCATGTCGGTATCGGCTGTGATAGAAGACCCACCAGCACCAAATCCAACACCGCCAGCAGCAGACTGCGCCATCTGCACATTGATCAGCGGAAATGATCATGCGAGTGCGCTTGCCAATTACCGTGTTGCCCAGAGCACCGTACTTGGTCTTCTTCTCAGCCTGTCCCGACGCCTGCTGTAGGCCGACCGAATTTACCCCACCTCCGTTCGGTGGGGGCACGTCCGTCCCGTGCAGCGCAGCTCCAAACGGATGGTATGGTCTGCCTGTAGTCGTCACCACCGGTGCCGGCGCCGGTGAAGTAGGCTCTACTTTCTCAACATGATTGGCGGGGAAGAGTCCCTCCTTTCCGCGCGCCTTGCCGAGCCACCAGTCCTCGTTCTTCTCCGAAAGGACTTCGACTGTCTCGCCCGTGGCAAAGGACAGATCATTTGCTTCCTGTGAGACGGTCAATCGCGGACCCAGGAATAGCCAGATGCCCATACCGCCCCGTCCTCGTTGTAGCTCCAAATAGCGCGGGCATATATACCTTTGGATGGCATCGCTGCTACTTGTCTTGGAGGTGGAGGAACAGTGCGCCCTCCGACAATGCTGACTTGCGTCGTGGTGGTGACACTGGTTTGGGTCTGCACTGGGAGACGCCCGATGATCTGTTTCATTGTGGCCGCGTCTTGGGGGGAGAGATAGTTTTGTGATTCTAGAAAGGCGATGTTGAGCTGCATCTGGCTTGCAATGTGCCCAAGAAGGGCTGCGGTTTGGAGTTGGTGAGGGACAGACATGGCGGTGTGAGGATGGGAGTAGCTGGACGAGAGTATAAATACCCTCGGCTTTGCTCTCAGCTCGAAGCGATCCTCATCTCGAACTTCGAAGACCAGCAAGCAATTAAATATTTTCGAATCTCCCCAAAAAAATAAAACTAATTCCTCACCATGTCCACCGAGTCGACGCTCGTCATCACCGCAGTGCCCGATTTTGTTTCACCAGAGGAGCACAGAAACATCGTCGCATCGACACCCTCCTCTTTCAGCGATATACGCCCTGTCCTGCGTCACAAGCAAGACAATGTCTCTGTAACTTTGGATCCGCCCCTCGATGCGTTGACTCCAGAGGACGGTGCCAACGGCGTGCTATATGTCATCGAGAGGTACGCCGATCGCTAGTCGCTCTACACGTCTTGTTCACAACTCGTCCAGTGCGCTCGTATTCATGTCGTCCACTGGTCGTGGCTTCCAGGTCAAGTACCCCGCGATCACCCTTCACGCGATATCACGCGGAGACAGGCCATCTATATATTGTCAGCTGGATGAGACAGCACCTGACGAGGCATCCGAAGATGTGGCAGAGATGCGAGAACTGTCGATCGTGCCTCAAGACTCTGTGTCGCGTGCGTCTTATCGTCGTCACTTTTGTGAGCCTACTTATGACCTCAATCTTGCAGTGGAACCCATATTTGAGGCCATGTCCTTCTGTGCATCCTTGCATCCGGACCCAAATTTGTCGGAAGACGACGAGTTTGACGGTGATAATGTCTCAGACACTCATTTCGAGACTCTCGATGGAGAGGAGGGAGAGGAGCTGAGCGAAGTCGGGCGGGTGCGCAGTGATTTCGTCAACAACAACCGTTATGCACCGTACTAGACACCTCTGCAGGCCGCTCTCGCCCATCTAGAGTCGATCATCTATGATCCATTCGATCCAGAAGCTGAAGTCAATGGCAACTTGGACGGCGCCGAGGAAGTCTTGAGCGAACAAGAAGAGATCGCGGAATAGCAGGCTGGTGTGGTGATGAATCTTGTCGAGAGTACTTGAAGTGATTGTGCTTATGGGTTTCCACTAGAAAAACATTCTTGCTTCCAGGTGCTGCGACTGACTAAATAACAGAGAGCATTGTGGACTTGGAAATGTCGAGTTATTCAGCACTTTAACAATCCTTTTACTATCACCAATTATACGAAAGAGCTTCTTAGCATACTGAGCTCCATAGCATACAGTTTCTTTCTCATCCAAGTTTATTCCTTCTTATGCCCCAGACTTCCAGTATGCAATATCTCCATCAACCACTGAAAATTGATGTCGGATGAACAGGTCGAAACGTCTTGTGAAAAGTAACTCACTCTCATAAGGTTTGCCTTGCTGTCGCAGTTTGCCTGCAGCTTTGACAGCAGTTTCGCTGCCATGCTCTTTGAGGTCATCATGGGACATAATTTCACCACAAACAAATTTGTTCTCGAAATCCGAGCTGGACAAATGGTTGAGCGGTAATGAAAAATAATCCTGGTGTAAAAGACGTACTGGATGACACCAGCAGCTTGAGGTGCCTTCGTGCCCCGTCGGATCGTCCATGCTCTAACTTCATCAGGTCCACAGGTAAAGTACCGGATAAGCTGAATACGGAAGTGGTGAGTATAGTTTACGGGGAGCTCAGTGATATCACGCACATCAAGGGATGCGTAGCCCGCTTGAGTGATCTTGCCCAAGGCGCTCTGAGCTCCCTCCTTCTGAGCTGCCGCCTTCTCCTCCTCACTGAGCGCAGAAAGACGTTCCTCCAAGGAAACGGAAAATGGTATCAAAGGGTCGCCAGGATTGTTGGTATCGATCCACGCCTTGATCTTTGGTAACCTACGAAGATTCGATAAGGTGCCTCAAAAGTTGTCACTCTGGCGTACCATTTGTTCTTCTTCCGACTATAATCTGCCTCACTCAAATTGACGAGATAAGTGACGGGCTTCGCAGTCAAGAGAGAGAGACCATTGACAACTTCGATCTACCAGCTGCGATCAGTTCTGAACAAAAGTAAATTTGGCGCGGGAGGTAGAGATATGGATTTCACAGGCATGTACTTGCACCCCAATGAGCATGACAACACTGTTTGATCCAGGAGAACATGGAATAAATAATCACCTGAAAGAGGCGTCAGTATGCTTCGGACATGGTAAATAAGACTAGGCGTTGAAATTCTCAGATTGGAAGTCATATCACAGGTATATGGGGCGTTACTCCCACCTCAATGAGCTGGGTTATTCGAGCACGAAGCTCTTTTTCATCAAAGAAGAAAGAAGTAAAGGTGTTATGATTCGCGATGCTCACCTCTTTGTTTGTCCAGTCCCCCTTGCGCACGTCCTTGTTATCAACGGTCAGGGTCTTCAACACCTTTTCAACTATAGCCTTGTGGGCTTAGTCCGCATGGGATTAAACCGAGCAGGTAGGGAAGCAAACATACGATTTCCTCCTTTTTGGCCCTGTCTGCCAAGCTGTTGTTCCCAAGAGCTCGTCCACCTCTCTTCAGGCCGTCTAAATGTTTCTCCACCCATTCTATATCCTTGAGTCGTAGTTCTGTTTGAATAATTTCCATGTCTCGCAGGGGGTTAACGTCACCCTCGACGTGGATGACTTCGGCGTCATCGAAGGATCGGACTACTTGGAAGATGCCGTCCACGGCTCGGACGTGTGACAAGAAGGCGTTGCCCAGACCTGCGCCTGTGGATGCGCCCTAATCTTGATTCAGATGAGATAAGGTAGGTAACGCTGGAATACGCACAGCGGTCAAACCGGCAATATCGATACAAGTGAGGAAAGCCGGAACGCGAGAAGCTGGCTTGTAGAGATCGCACAGCCATTCGAATCGGGTATCAGGGACAGGGATACGCGCTTCCTCAGGATTTATTGTCGCGTAGGGAAAGTTGGCGGCCTTGCCAAGATCTGCGTGGATTGAGTGGGTTGCAAGAGCAGGTTGAACAAGGACAAACCTGTGTTGGAGAGGGCATTGAAGAAGGACGACTTTCCGACGTTGGGAAGACCTAGTACGATCTGCGTGGGTTTCGCGGTGAGCGTGAAGGCATGACGAACGCACCGACGATACCGATCTTGAGGTTGTTGCTTGGACGACCGAGCATAACCTTTTTCTCCTGAGCGGGGGCCTTTTTGGGAGGCATTTTTCTTGCCTTTGCCTGCGATGTCGCCGAGACCGTGAATGACCGAGAAAGAAAAAGGACACGAATCATTTCCAGAAAAAAAAGCAAAGGAGGTTTTCTTTATTTTCTGTCAAGGGTTATCTGCCGAGCGTGCCGAATACCCGCAACACACTCTCATCATACCGCCCTCGAGCTCGCAGGTGTCCGCCACCCCCGACGATGAAGAGTCTACATTCTTTCGCCGTCGTGCTACTCTTGGCCGTCTTTGCAGACGCACAAATGCAGACCGTCGTCAACGGGTAGGCCACAATATCCTCAGGGATCCGTTCGTCGCTGATCTTCCGCAGCGCTGGCGCGACCGTCGTCGAATCCGTCACCGAAAATGCTGCTGGCATTCCTACCACCCTGGTTCTGTGAGACTTGAGACGCAGTCCACCCCATCTTGTACTAATGAGACTCCAGCTCAACACTCGTCGGCTCGAGCACATCCCAGACACTCAATCCTCTCTCCACCGCTTCCACAACATCCAACTCGCTGACCAATTCGTTGACTCTGGCGACGACGACGACACCACAGGTCGGTCCGGTTGGTCAACCAGCCTCCGAGCCGCTAACGCCTGGCGGCCCGACGCCTTACGAATACACCACGACCGACGCAAACGGTAACACGGTGGTGATGCAGGGCGTATTCACGCCAACTGGGCCACAAACCGCACTTCCCGCACCGACAGCCACCGGGACCATCTTGGGCTACTCCCAGTGGTTATCGATGATCGGAACACACACAGCACCAGCCAGCGCTGCCCGCCGCATGTCGATGCCAGTGGCAACCGGGTGGTATTATTTCGCAGCAACTACCTTTGCTGGTCTTGTAGGTGGCGCATGGCTGATCGTCTTTTAAATCGATACTTGTACTGGACAATGTTTTGTGTGACCACATATCCATACAGACACTCAGTGTATTCCCCCAAGGTTGATGGTCTGGTGGCGACTTCATTCTTTATCACTACCAGCATCTACATACCATTATTATTCCACCTCTAGTGTTGTGGACTGGATAGATCTGCAGCTTTGTCGACTACATATTTCTCACAGTGCCTGCCATGGTGGAGCGAACACTGCTTCATCTACGCGGTGACCTTTTGATGGACTTGTAGTACCTGCTCTGGTCATCTACAATCCATACCAACATGTCAGCGGCCCAGGATTCAGGCGTTGACCTCGTCGCCGTGGCATGTGTCGTCGAATCCTCCCTCCTGCTCGCCTCTCAATGGTCCCGCATTCTGATCGAGTATGTCTTGCCACTCTTCAAACGTTTGAACGAGCTACACCCTTCCTATCAGGTACTTTGTATGCTATCTTCCCGACAGCTTCAACTGACAGTCTTTCCGTAGTTCCGTCTAGCATTTGTGACGTATGGTGCGGCCGACACACGGCCACTTCCTCTTCTCTCCAAGAGATACTTTGCTCCCCTCTCTCAGGTCACGAAGGAGCTCTGTGAAGATCCCTCGAAGTTTGGTATTGGCCAAACGAACTCTGGAAGCGGCAGAGGATTGTCTGCACTGGAAGGACTTGTGGCTGCTATCGAGGTATGCCGACGTTTGCCTTGGTATACGGTTCTAGCTACATATGCTACTAAAGTTATTCGACATCTTAATGGCGTCTCCTAATTTCAATGCCAATCATGCTCCAACGCAGTCACCACAGAAGGACAACCGATCATTGGTTTCTCATCTCTTGCATATCGCAGCGTCTCTACCTGATAATGCTCAGAGACCTCAGTTAAACACTCTGCCACACCTAGATTTCCTGAATTGGGACTCTATCCCTGCAGAACTCAGAAAGGTGAGCGACATCCCATGGACTCGCATGGAACAGCACAAACATTTAGCAGAGAAAGATCAATTTGAGCCTGATTAGCCTAAGGAAGATACCTCAGTTTCAGGACCTTCAATCAGCGGTTTGTCTCGATCTTCTTCCCTGAGCTCTATATACCCACTATCTCTTTCCTGATAGGTAGCAGGTTCCGGCGCCCAATTACCATGGTTCAATGTACATGCTCCACATACTCTGTTACTCGCAGGCTTCCCTACGCCACAAAAGATCGGTGAGCATATGTGGAACTCTACATGCAGATTCTCACCGGACCAAAGGTACCAAGCGCCAGACTGACCCTCTGCCCTCTGACCAAAGTCCGGACTCGAAGCGACAGAAGGTCGTCGCCGACTCCATCTCAAAAACGGCATCTGCATCTCCTGCTCTCTCTTCCGCACGCATACCACAGAACCAACGTGCCCAACAACCAGTGTCTTCGCAGATCACACAACCACCATCCACCACCGTTTCCAGTCAGAATTCGTCTCCAGCGCAACCTGTTCAAGCCACCACTTCTGTAACTGCCACACCTGCAACTGTCTCTCCTGTTCCACCCCTATCTTCCGGTCCCCCGCCCTTCAATAACGAGGTCCTCGAACAGGTGGTAGCTCCGACGGGGCTCAAATTTCGACACATGATGGAACGTCTCCAGGTGTTGGAAAGCGATGTCAAGACTTTGGATGCGCAGATAATCGAGGCACAAAACACCGGACAGACCGCGATCTTACCTTCGCTTCAAAACGACCAAGCTACCAAGACTCGTATCAAAGAACATATCAAAATGCTGCTTAGGCAACATTATCAAAGAATACACCTTGCAAAAGAATCCCTGAACGCGCAAGCTACTCCCGCTGCGTCAGTTCTCCCGACTGGATCGGCCGAGGCAGGCCCGTCGGCCCAGTCTCACCCACCGAATGCACCCAGTACTTCGAGTGAACGGCCAACGGGTCCCACGATGGATGAGCATAAACCCGTGGTTCATGACTCGCAAGCGTTGGCGCAATTCTGGCAATCCCGTGGTGGTACGATATCGGCTTCCAGTGGCAGTAATTCTCAAGCGGGACCCAGTCAAACACAAACACACCCGATCCTGACTCCAGAGCTAGCCGCTCAAATGCAAAAACTGATGGAGAAGAAGGGCATTCGGGTGCCAAGTGGACCGTCTTCACAAACATCAGGGACAACGTCACACGAAACAAGTGTTAACCCCAATGCGACAAATAACCAGGTTAACCAGCCATTAAACACCAACACCTCGGCATGGCACGGGACCTTCTCTGGGAACTTCCCTAAGCTCAACGGTCAGGTAACGAATGAAATGCAAATACATGTACTTGGATTGTTTACTTCACCTATGCCGAATGATGCGTAAGTCGTTCATATCGTTTCCTGGGTGCACCCTCAACGGTATTTGCAGTCGCACAGACACTCGCACAGATACCTGGCCCAAGAACTTTCCTTTAAACCCTTGCAAGGAGCCCCTGAAAGACCTCGCGGAGCTCTCATCTTGGCTGAAGCGCCACCAATCTCGGACCCGTGTGATGAAATTCATACCTAATCCTCATGCTCCTGACGGGTCTGTGAATGAGCAGAAGTTTCTTGCACTCAACAAGTCCATGACTGAGCACCGTATGGTAAGTACTTTTGTCACCATCAATACACTACGACCGATCTCCTCACCTGAGCTACAGTACGCCTATGCAGGATGGCAGCTGCCATCAGGGAAATTCTCGTACAACATCTTCATTTTCCCAATGGAACGTAGTTTCGCAGGGGCCGTGTTTCCTGATGGCATACCCGATCTTCCTGGAAGCGGAAACGCGTTGGATGTTCAGCCCTCACCCGCAGAAGTGAAGCCTCAGCTGTTGAACGGATTGACCTTCCCTCCGGCGTTCTTAGCTCGCATGCAAGGCCTCGAACCGGCGAAACAAAAACAAGTACTCGCACACATTATTCGGGTACAGCAGCAGGAACAACTGCGACGGCAGCAGTTACAACAAGTCCAGCAACCTCATACTGCCTCAGGTCAGGCTTCGAGCTCGCTCGGGATGTCCATGTCCCTCAACCCGTATACCTCGATGCCGAATATATCCGCAGGCTTACATGTAAGTACCCGCGAGTCGCCCTTGGTATACTGCCCTGATGATTTTTCAAACGAAAGGGAAATGTTAATGGGCCTACGAACGCTGCTGCATATAACGCTGGGGGTGGGACTGTGAACTACGAGATGCTGCAATCCTTTATGCAGCGCAATGCGGAAGGATCTCCTTCGCAAGGAATGAACATGAACTCGGGATAGATACCATAACTTTTATGCTACCCAGATGCTATCCTTCATCAATATGCCCTCACTTGATCCTGACCGATTGTCATTCGTGGTTATTATTGTACAGTTTCACTACTTTACACTTGCATTGCTTATCGAGATATCCTATCACGTTCGAGGCGTGCTGAAAGCACCCTCAGTTCCTTGAATCTTGTCGTGGTCTGCTAAATTGGCCTGTGCCTCATATACAGTTATGACAGGATTACTCTTCCGCTAGGTGTAAAAACAGAGTGATCAGAGTGTATACATCAGCGACAAGATTCCAGTGCGTACTTGAGTCCAATGTCCAAGGAATCCGATATAGTATAGTCGAGTCGAGTCGGCTCCTTGACTTGACGGGATGAACAAAGTCACAGAGGTCACGTTGGTAAACTTGGTCGCCCTACCAGGTGGTTGTTAATACGCGTTCGAGTCCACAAACCGGATCATCAAATAAAAACATGCCTAACAGCATATTCGCCCACCTCTCGTCCAACTGCGACTTCAAACTCCTGCGCTGGGTTCTTATCGGAAACATCGTCAAAGTCCAAGCTCGGTTCATTTGCAAACTTTCATAAACCGGCATGTATGAAACGATATGCAGTTGAACGTGAGGAACATCCATACAAAGAGAGCTACACACCAGTACAATTTTTTGCGGACTCTGATCACCTGGACCGGCTTTCAGAAGGAGAGACCGCAGCTTGACGGAGCCAGTGAACGGAACGCGAATGATTCTTTAAGAAGGAACCCATTCAGGAGCCGTCCAAGGTCTGATTGTGATGGAATCTCACAATTGCTCGTCTGCATCTGATTCCAAATACTACGGTCGACTCAATGGGCGAGCACAAAGGGAACTTTGCTGTCGCGTACCACTTGTTCATTCATACGCTCGTGCCACGGCTTAATGACGCTAGATCCCGGCCCCCTCCCATTCAACGCAACAACGTGGGGACGGTCGATATAAGGGAACAGGTTGTCGTTGGGACCTAAATCTCCGCTGTCGTGGTTATGATCGTGGCTTTCGTGACCGCAGCCTTCGCTGTCGTGGTGGTGATTATTGGGCATGCTTAAAGTACTCGACAGAAAGTCAATGAAAGGACTCCCAAAACAGGGTTCAATGAAATAGACATAAACAACCAGCTAAGCTTGCTCACTACCATCACCCTGGACTGCGAGATAGATCGAAAACACCCATTTCGTGAGTATTGACACCGTTTTCACTGCTTTTTCATGCCATGCAGATGATGTACTCATGTAATTTGCGTTCGATCCACGGGCCTTGTTCCAAAAGGTGCGCTTGCCGGCTCACCCTGAGGTCCGTGGGCTGAGACAACTTGGAATTTCCTGATTTTCTCTCCTCGAGGCAACCCTTGTTTTGTTCCCAGTACTCACGTTCTTCTTTCGTCCAGCTCACGACGTCGCAGGCGGTAAATCAGCACCGCATTTGGTAGATTTCACGCAACGAGACAGCCTGTTCGTGTGGCGTGCCCCCGTAGCAATAACATCTTGTTGATAAGTCGCTCCATAGCTCTATACACAGAACAAATTCTTTTCAATGTCTGATACCCCTCGGGCCCCATCTTCCGGGAACACTGCACCCCTTGCGGTTGAACCTTCGGATTTCAAGGTATACAAAGCACCTGCCTCCTCTAGTGGCTCTCCGTGTGCGTTTATGGGTCCTAGATTGTGTCTTCCTGGCACTCACTCTGGGTTTGAAGTGAGAGAATTGCCAGAGGCGTACTTCACTCCGACTGCAGCTGATCTCAAGGCCGCGCAAGCTACTCTGACTGCACGCACACAGTCATTGGTCAATGCTCCCTTACAGCTACGGGCCACAAGAGAAGCGGCGGAGAAAGCGAAACGGGATAGATGGCCAAACGTCTGTCTTTGTCTTTTATCCTGTCGATTGAGCTGAGATCTAGCAGACGACAATTCGTGTCAGATTTAGCGATCTTACTCAACTAGAGAAAATCTTCCCGTCGTCGGATAAAATCCGTTCCGTGTATGCATTCGTTCGCTCCTCACTCCGTGATGATGTGAAACCGATCAAATTCATATTATGTTGGTGAACTTAATCGTGCTTCAATCTGTTCTTATGTTATCTCTTCTAGATCAGTCCCCCCCTAAACGCGACCTCAAAGTTTCTGACCCGAAGGTCAGGGACTTGACTCTGGCTGAGCTTCAGCTGGCACCATCCTCCGTGCTCTTACTCAGATTCGAGGACGAATCTCTCAACAGTTCGTCTCTTGAACTTACATGGTACAGCTATGTTGATTCAAACTAGGGAGCGGTGTGCCAGCGCCATTGCTGTCGAGCATTGCTGCCCAAGCAATCGAGCTACCAAAGCCACCCGTTTTCGAGGAACCGGAATCAGTCTCGAAGTCGGGGACACCGTCAAGTCGAGGCTTGCCGAGCACTGGGTCAGAGCAGAAGAAGATACCCAAGTGGTTGAAAGCTGGTTTGAGTAAGCAGACGTTTTTTTCTGCTCATGTCACAGTTGTTCAAATTCAAAAATAACTTGCAGGGAAGTAAGGTGTATCTCATTTCCTCCGATCGTAGACGAACTGTATCACGCGAACATCTTTGTATCTTTGTGTTTCATGCTCAATTGTATGTGTTTCAATAACCGCACCGTTGTTTTAGCCTGTTTCAGTACACTGGAAATTGTGGATCCACATGTTTTGCCCATGCACGTAAACCTCCGATAACGTCCCTAACATCGAACAAGGGGTTCGATTCACGAAGTGCATCCGCTGCAATTTGCGAATCATTCCCGAGCCGACACAAGACCACAATCTTCGAGGTGACATTGGCTGGTATGTAGGCAGGAGGATCTGCGAGCAGCTGTGGCAGCGGAACACCTGTATGAAATCTGTGAACGATGCGGGGAGGATAATGTAATTGATCTTACTCAGTGAACCTGGTAAATGGCAAATACCAAATTCGGTCTTGGGACGAACATCGAGCAACACGCATCGTTCCTGCGATTCCAGTCTTTTTCGCAACTCCTGAAAGCAGTCGAGATCATTCCTTGCAGGGGCAAAGTTGTACACCTTACCTCAGCAGATATGCGATCACCAGGGTTTCCTGAAACTGAACCTCTTGCTTCCCAGTCGGGACGAGGTCCCCCACAAAATGCGATGTAGTCAGTCTCCTGGATGGCACCTAGCCTTTGTCCATCTACTCCACAGGCAGCACATGTTGGTTTCCTTGCCCTTAGCTTGATGGTCCGGAAAGGTGGCATTGATAGAGCAGAAAATAACATGAGAGTGGCTTTACCATCTGTGCTAATGACTTGTCTCAGGGGGACGAGTATCAAAGGCATCGTACACACCATGCAGACCGACGAGGATCTTGACGGTCTCCAATGCTTGCATGACACCGATGACACCAGTGACTGCACCCAGAATGCCCATTTCTTCGCAACTCCCAGACATCTCTGGAGCAGGAGGCTTGGGAAATATGCAGCGGTAACAGGGTCCCGACTCGCCGAAGTTGTAGATGCAGAGCTGACCTTCGTATTTTTGAGCGGCACCACTAACTAGAGGTCTTCCGAGTCGAACGGCAGTGTCCGATAGAAGATACCTAGTCGGCACATTGTCTGTACAATCGAGGATAATATCATATGGCTCTAAGAGCACCATCGCGTTGGACGAATCTATCGCCTCATTGATAGGTTCCACTCGAACAGTCGAGTTGATTCTAGGAGATATATATCTCATCTTGAATGAAGAAAGGGAACGAGCATGTAGTCACTCACTTTTTGATGGCAGCTGCTGCTGAAAGTACTTTGGACATGCCGATCGTCTCTTCGTTATGGAGTACCTGTCTCTGTATGTTGGAAAGTTCGACTGTGTCATGATCAACGATTGCAATTCGTCCTGGTTTCGGCTGGTAATTACGCTGATAACGCGACGGAGAGGAAATGCTTGCCAACACCAGCAGCGGCAAGGTACTGGAGTGCAGGGCATCCAAGACCCCCCGCACCAATTACGGCTACGGATGCGCGTTGCAGCTTGATTTGACCTAAGAGTGCATGAATACCTGCACAATGGAAGAAATAATGTAACGGACCTCCTACTCCGAAGTTGTCCAGGATCATTTGCCGGCCATAGCGAGGGTAGTCGTCAATATTGGCCAGTCTCAGACTCGGCCAGCTCGCGTCCTCCATCATCAGCCTTACCGGGTAAGTTGGTAGTGTCCGAGTCCGATTCTCTGATCGCGATCGTACTAGATGTCTGAATGGTAATTGGGCAAGGCCCACCCGCCGATCGACAACTCAAACTTGAACCTGTTCACAATCTTGGGTTCAACCAACATGGCCACGCCTACTGGTACCGCACGCAACGACACACAAAATGCCACCAATCCTGCACCGTCTGCTGCGGCCAATATGCCCAAGGACGGTGTCCCCATTATGCACCAAAGTTCGTCCTCGTGCTAGTGGAATGAGTATCCAGAGACTGAAACAACTCCTAGCTCGTGTGCCACCCATCCTTCCATGGCCAGACATCGGTCGTATTGCCAAGTGGTCTGTTTCCTCATATAAATTCGGTTTCGGGGCCGAGTGCTTGAGGGATGGCGAACCCGAAACCTTTTGGCAGTCAGTGCATTCCGCTGATCCAATCCACTGCATATTCAACGAGCTTCGAGTTAGTTCCGATGGTCCCCAGCCTCACTTTATCACTATTGAATTCCCTCGCAAAGTTGCAATTCAGGTCGATTCGATCATCTTCCGTGCTTTCTGACGACCTGACACGCGGCTGTTCAGAAAATCAGCATATATCTCAGTTGGCCGCAAGATGACTCTTACACGCCATCCACCTTGGCGATTCGTGCCGGCACTGGTCCAAGTGATCTCCAAGATGTTCGAGTAGCTACTCTCGACAAACCAGACGGTTGGATTACCTTTGACGTATCGTCGGAACTTAGTGAAGACGGAACCACCTAGTGAGTTTCTTGAACCGTTTACTGGATAGTTGTTGCTTTACTTGGGCTGTTCTTATTCTCCAGCAAAGCGGTCCATGCCTACGTACTTCAAATCATTGTTGTAGCAAACCACATGAGTGGTAAAGACACCCATATCCGTGGGCTGAAAATTCTTGGACCTATGGAGTGCGTAAATTCGGTACCCAGCTGCTCGAGTTACAGGCCTGATCGTTTGAGACACATAGGGACAATGTTACAGATGACGATCCATTCCCATTCACGTCTCCTGCATTCAAGATGTACGAAACAATTCGATAGATTATCCCTTACCCGTGTTCTACATTGTATAACAGTGTGTGTACACAATATCATTCGCCAGCCAGCGATTTCATGGTAGCGAGATAGAGAACAGTGATAAACCAAAAACCGGGGCTAGCGATTAATCGTGGAGTTGACCGCTATTTACTATGTTGGTATGATGGGACATGCTGGAGTGCAGCATAGTGTCCCATTACGGTCGGATTAGTTGTTCCCCGCATATGAGAGTATGACGTATGGGCATGTCCATTGTAGTATGGTTGGACCCCCTGCGCATGAAGGGGTGGTCCACCATTTATTGGGTACGAATTGGTGGTGCGAGGGTACGACGAAGAAGGAAACCATTGTTCGTGGGAACGAGCGGGTGAGTGGGTTACAGCCTGTGTCTGAAGACAAAAATCTGAGACGTATGCTCACAGAAAGTCGTTGGAAGACTCACGTGGATGGTGGGCGGGTATGGACCTATCCCAGTCGCTGAAACTGTATGGGGTGTAATAGTATATCGTGCATGCTGAGACGAACCAACATCTTGGACAGAGTACGTCGGCCGAGAGGTCGAGAACCCGCCTTGGTGGGGTTGATAGTGTGCAAATGTGACGCCTGTCGATTGGGTTTGTGGAGTGTAGGAATGGGATGAAGGGGAAGAAACGGTTGTCTGGATGTCTGGATGATCGTGCGGGTATCTTGCATTGGATGGCGAACTTTGATGGTAACCACCGTTAGGATAGCTTCTGGGGTGATTTGACGGTGGACCGTAAAAAGATTGAGTACCGGGAACTTGTCCTCTCTTGCCGTTCACTCCGAACGAAAGGACACTAGGAGGATAACTGGGTGACGAGCTCTTGGAAGTTATTTGACGACATTGACGACAAATAAAATCCTCAGCATCCCAATTACGCTTTGGACGTCCAGCCATTGCGTCTTGCTTGTCATGGCAAATAATATGTTGCCACTTTCCACATATACCACAACACAACAGGGGAACACCATCGTCCTACGGAATGATGTCGGTAATGAACTCAAACCCTGCGAGTGGAAACTCACTTGATTAATCCCCTTTCGTCCACAAATCTCACAATCAAGTTCCCAATTCTCAACCGGAGTACGAGACCCACTGCCTGTCCCATTGATCGGGACGGCGCTCAGAGTGACAGTAGCAGCCTTACTTTGTCCAACCGGTAATAAGTTGGTGTTTGTCTCTTCTTGCACAATGTCCGCAGAAGCGTCGAGCCTACAGGCTGCCGTCAGAACATGAAACATGAAACAAGAACAACGGCCAAACCTTGGGTCTGCCTCTTGCACCTCAGCAGATTGTTGCTCCTGAAGCTCTCGTTCCTTTCGACGCTGCTCTCGCGCATTCTCCCTTCTCAGCCTTTCTGCGTGTTCTCTTTGCTGACGAGCTTCCAGCCTTCGTGCTCGGCTCATCTTTTCTTCCTCCTCGACACGTTTTCTCATCGCTGCACGTTCTTCTTCCTTTTCAGTCTCCTTCATGGCAATCCTGGAAGAACGCTTGCGGTGTACAACAGCTTCCTCCAGCCGTCGTTTCTTCTCGACTTCCTTGGGGGGGATAAAGAAGGGTATCTCGAGTTTGAAGATAAATAAACATACCCTGAGTTCATCGGTTACCATAGGCACAACACTCTGTGACAATACTTTATGAAGCGCCTTCTCTGCATAATGCGTTGCTTTCTCGAACTGTTCTCCAATACTTTCCCATTCCTCGAGAGTCACACATATCTGTGGACGGGTGAGTGGATGACTGATTCAACACACGAGGCAGTACTAACCGTTTCCCACTCGACGAAGTCGTCAGGAAGGGGTGTTGTAATTAGGTTTGCCATTTCATCCTGCTGGTCCTCGGTTTCCAACTCGGTGTCTTTCTCTATTGATGTTGGAGTCGCTACCTCACTATCCACCACTGGCTTTTCGTTGAAATCTCGCTCCTCCCCTACCGCATCATCTTCGCCGTCACTGAGTTCAGTGAGTTCACTGATCGAGCTATCGTCGCTCTCCAAACCAGTCTTCATCCTGTTTTTGCCAGAAGGTAAAGGACCAGAAGGCGAATCCTTGGCATAACTCTTGTTGTCGCTTGCGCCTAACCATTCGTCGGGAACCTCTTGCCACTCGCCACTTTCAACTGCTGTGCCTCGTAATCGCGCGCTAACCCTTACGCCAGTGGGTTTGCGAGGTGTTGTCGATGGAGTCCTAGTACGAGAACTTGTCATTTGGCGTCGAAATTCGGCGAGATCCTTTGCTTGCGCATCCAGCCTTTGGTTTGCGCGCGTTTTTGCAGCGCGTCCTTCTCGAGGACTTGAAGAAAGTTGAGATCGTGCCTTGCTGCGAGTGGAACTTCTACCAGATGATCGCCCAACATCCCTCGAATTTAGATCAATCCGCTGACGTTTTACTGTCAGTGACTGCGGCTGCTCCTTCGTGGCGTTCCTGGAATTTCCACCTGGTTTCCGCTTCCGCTTCAAGTTTAATCTGGGTGGTTCTCGTTGGATCCAAAGGCGGTCACCTGCTCACGATATTAGTTGTGATCGCTAATGTGACATCGTATCCGAGTAGTACCAATCAGCCAATACGCATTTCTCTTGGCGTCATATCCAATGGGTTCAATGCGCTATATATCATGAAACAGGTAATGTTCGTCAGAGATAAGAGTATGAAAAGTGCCTGCACTTTGACATACCCATGTGGCTTGCTCGTCGTCAGTTTTCATCTGCTGGCGGAGTCGGTGTGGATTGTGGAATTGCCATTCCGCCAAGGTATGCAAAGACTCGAGCTTCTCGAGCATCGAGAGATCCAACCAATCAATTTGTTTGTCCGGTACCTCTAGTGTTTCGGAAGAAGCATCCTTTTCCTCGACCTTTGCAGCGGAGATGTGTTCTGGATCATCAACTGAACTTTCAACGCAAACGTTCTCAGGAGAAGGGGCCGAGGCCAAGTGGTCATGCTCCTGGAATTCATTCTCGTGTTCCAGTTCGTCGAGGGGTGCTTCAGAGAGAGTACCGAGGTATGGCGTGGATGCCCGAGAGGACTCGAGAATAAAATGTGTCGAACGGGCTATGAGGCCAATGGGGCTGGCTTCTGGGTCCCTCCTCTGGTACTGGCGTCGTAATACATTCTGCCAGCTATCAGGACTGGAGGTGGATATCAGGGGAGACGTTGGACGAAAAGGAACCAGGTGAGCTGATACTCACGTTATCTTCCTATCCTGAGTGAGAGTTGTGAGCAGGCGCTGCATGACGCGGGACAGAACTCGGTTCGTCGAGTGCACAAGATCGTTTTCAACGTCCTATGGCAAAGGAAGATGTGGTGAAAGTTCGGGTGCTTGTAACGAGAGACGAGCTTACGACGAGCGCAACGTCACTCATGGCGATGAGAGGACTGAAGGTGCAGAAGAACTGAGAAAAGGCGGCCCATTTCCAATGGCGGCGGAGCTGGAGAATGTTGGAGTCGTAAGGGGTCTCTGGTTGTTGGGGGACGTCGGGTGCGAGAGGGGTCGCAGAGGACGTGATGGTGCGGGTAGAGATGCGGCGAGGCATACGCGCAGCCAAGCAAGCCGTTATAGAAAAGGTCGGAGATCTACCGGCTGGTTTGGACCAAGCGGGACTCGCAGGACGCAATATCGGTGCAGTTGCGATAAGGCAAGATAATGAAACAAATCAATGCAGCCTTCGAGTAAAGAAACTCGACTAGACTGCTGAGACGAGCTCGCTGAAATAAAATGACAACTTGCAGTGTAGTAGTTTGGTTCAACTCGACACCCCCCTTTGCAATTTTTCACCACAAATCCGCGCCAATCTTATGTCATATACCACCATTTCGAGGTACACTTTGGCACGAAAACTACATTTCCTCTCCATTTTCGCCCTGTTTCCTCTGCCGCTTTCGCATCCTCGCCTTTGCTGCCTTGGACATGCGTCGGATCGCGGGTGTTTGGTATCTGTCTTGTCTTCAGCACTTCTCAACGCTCGGTGCGTCAGTACAACTCACGTTGTTCGTTTCTCGTCGCTGCGCATGATGGCCGTGGTAGACAGTGTAATCTTCATGTGTGGCGCAAACGCCTGTTTCACGCTGTTCCAGCTCGGATCAGCGACTCGGCAGCAGCACCGTGTCACGCACTGTGAATGGCCCTCGAGCGCGACCTGCAGCGCGTCCCTTCGATCCTCGCCCTCCGCCGGAATTCTGCCTTGCTGCTCAAATAGGAGCTCGTTGTACTGGTGCAGCCCGGAAGCATCGCCTGCGGAAACGTCTCGTCCTTTCAAGTATTCGCGCTTAATGATTTCAACGACGGAGACCAGGCGCGCGATAGTAGAAGCCGAGACATCTGCCGGTGCCGAGTAAAGAACAAGCGGTTTGTCAGGATGGCTCTGTACTAGTATGTTGGATGCTTTGCTGTCTCGTGAGCAATGGAACGCACTTCGAAAAAATCTAGCGCTTTCTTGACCCAAACACGAAGTTTCCCTTGTCTGGTTATGCGGATCGAATCTGGCGTCCCAGCCTCTTCGCTGGGTGCAGCTGCAAGCTCAGCAGCACGTTCGACGTCCATGATTCCAATGAAAGTAGCACAAAGACTAGTCACTACCACCTCGTGGCGTGAGAAAGCGCGCATATCATTACACTATTCATAGGCTACCTCTACTCTACCTACCGAACCAGCATAGTTCTGCCACTGCAATCGCGTCAGGATAGCTCAGCTCTATGTCACGAATCAACTCACGTAACAGTCTTCCTTTCCGTTGCCGCTACCTCTGTCTTGGCACGGTTGAGGATTTTCTGAAACTCTGCTACTCGATGGCGCATGCGGGAGTGCATGTAGGCCTTGCAACATTTGATGTGGTAGTGGAGGTAGTCGCGGAACAATTGAATGTGCGAGATTGTGTTGTACGATATGTCAGGCTTGGCAAAGTGGCGCGGAAAGAGCACAAAAGTGACATATCCAATGTCTTCAGAATCGCGGAGACCAGGTACATCTCGAATTTCGAGGGGAGGCTCGCGATTCGTATAGAGTACTTGGGGTGCGTTCTGGATACTCGGCTGACGTCGAGCATCAACGAATTCCTGGTGGCGATGTCACCAAAACTCTGCCTTAAATCCAACACGACCAACTCACCTGCAGAAATACTTTACCAAATATTCTGTCTGTCTCCTCTCGGAAGACGGTTGAGAATATCACGGTCACTCGGTCAGGCGATGCCCGAATGTATATAGCCTCCTCATCGCGATAATGGATCTGCATCAGGTCTCCGAGAGTGCCTCCTGAAGCATCTAATTCCTTCTGTTGTCGGAATGCCAATTCAAATGGGGCTGCAAGGGCGTTCCGCTTCAAGAGGGCGATGGATTTGATCAATGCATCACGACTCGCTGCGGCTTATTAGTTAGATTCGCAGCTGATACTAAACACACACCTTCATCACCCGGGAGCTGTTCAAGGTCGATCTCAAGGCTGATATGGTATTCGGGTTCCGTTTGGGCCTTGATCAGGCTGCCATATTCGCGGTTGAGTACGTCTAGTGCACCGTACGCGACTAGCTCGTCCCAACAGCGAATGTTCATCGACAGTTGTACCACGGTCTTCTTTTCTGGTGTCGACAAGTGGAATCGAACTCCGTCGAAATCTACGAACAGGATATCGAGAGATGAGGGTCTTGTGCGTCATCAATGAGCATGATGGCCATGGTAGCGTATAGATCATGCACCTACTTTACGATTTTATCTGCCAGGGTTGTTTGTATGATGACATTGTGAGACTAGCATCATGTTAGCTTGTGCTGAACAGCGCGGTGGAATCCCGCCTTACCTCGAGGAGGATCATAGTTGCAAGGTTCGCGTGGGAATTATCGCGGCGTAATTTCCCCCGACAGCTTTTCCAGCAGACAGCCAACGTACTAGTACAGTCACCAAAAAGCCTCAGCTCACAATCATGGGTAAGCCTCTTGACTTGTCCGCGACTATGCAACTCACCCGGAATAGCGCCCAAAAAAGCCAAGGCATCCAAGATGTCTCTCAACGAGTTTCTCGGTGATAGCAGTGCGCATAAAATTTCGTACACTTTCGCTTCCCTCATTGATCTCGCGAGCAGCTCTCGGCTCATGGGCCGATGAAATGGACTCCCTTCCTACAGCCCGTAAGGACTTCATATGTCATCGGTTGCATTGTCTTATCCTGTCAACCCCTTCCAGCCTCGCTTAAGACGGACGAGGAGAGGCTGCGCTCTGGGGATCGCTTCGGCAGACGTGATGACTTTTCATCCTCTCGACGTATGCTTCTTCCCAGTTCTCTCGGTATCATGTCGATTCACATCTTTGTCCAGCCGATCGCCCGTTCTCTTCCATGAGAGAAGAGGTCCCATTGCCATCTCAGCCGCCTTTTACTGCTTTCATCGGGAACCTCGCCTTCGATATCACAGAAGACGAATTAGCTACTTTCTTCACTCCTCATGAGGTTCGTGATTTACTTCATCAAGATCCGCAGTATCCAACATACACGTAGACCAAGTCCATCAAAATAATCAAAGACCGGGAGGACAAACCCAAGGGCTTTGGTTACGTCGAATTTGCAGAACTAGATGCCTTAAAAGATGCATTGTCAAGGTCTGGTTCTGTTAGTCATCACAGTTCTTTTCAGTACATACACTCGTTGACGCTCTTACCAGAGTCTGTCAGGTCGCACTATTCGAGTGAGCGTTGCTGAGCCCCGTGAGTGCTTATTGTTTTGTGTCTCAAGGTAGACTTAATCGCGCCAGCCAAAGAAAAGTCTGGATTCGGCGGTGGTTTCTCAGAGGATGATTCCAAATTTTCTGGGAATTGGCGTAGGGATGGCCCCCTCCCATCTCTTGGAGATTCTCGTGAGCCTTCACGGCGTCGCTTTGACGGCCCAGCGGGAGAACGCGCACCACCACTACCAAGTATTCCTGACGAAGCCAGTGACTGGAGATCATCACGGCCGCTATCAAAAGTGGCTGAGCCGGAAGCACCGTCGGCTCGTAGGAAGGGCTCAGGTTTCTCTGTTACGGAGGGCCAGACTGGCGCTGCGGATCGAGAAGAACACTGGACCATGGGGAGCAGATTCAAGCCCACAGCGCCTGAAGAATCTGTGCAGGGCAAGTTTGGTAGCGTAAAGGGTAAATTCGAGGCCGTTCACGCGCGGGATGCCCCTGAGGAAGGGGACTGGCGGGCGGGGAAAGCCACAGGCGGCACTTCCCGTAAGTATCCGCGTCAATATCTTAAGCTTCGTCGCAGCTGATTTACTCGCACACAGCAAGCAGCTCCATTCCTCCAACTCCTCAAATTAGTCGTAAAAAACTTGAATTGCTCCCTCGTTCTTCAGCTGGTTCCACAGGTTCCACGAGCCCATCCCCCTTATCTTCTCCAAAGATAGCTTCCAATGTCCCGAGACCAAATCCGTTTGGTGCTGCAAAGTCAGTTCATCCTTACGAATCGAGGGTCACTATTTGACATGTTGCAGACCGGTCGATATCTTCACAAAAGAACGTGAAATTACTGCGCGTCTAGAGCTCACCAAGGATCGGGTTCCCCAGCACTCGATGTCGCGCACAAATTCTCGGCAAGCCATTGAACGAGGACCCACCTATCCAACTAAGGCCCCATCGACTTCCCCCTCCACGGCTCCTGTTCCTACTCCTGCACCTTCCACCGCGCCCGCTGCTTCTACCGTCAGGCCGTCACTTAGCTTCGCGAATGCAGCTAGTGTGAAAACAACTGCCGTTGGACGGACGGACGATCAAAAGGCTGCGAAGGAGGAGGCAACCTCCGCGGCGGACGATGATGCTGATCAGGGGCTTGAGATAACTGAATAGACACTTTTTATGCCTCTATCATACCGCGAATTTATGTTAGATAGATAGGTATGAATGCTTGAGTTCTGATTGCAGGATATCATACGCTTAAGTGGCACGAGGAAGTACATACTTCACACTATGTAAGATGAACATCCGTGGCTACCGACGGTGGTGTAGCTCTGGATCAACGAATTTCATGCGTCCACGACCTACGATGCAAATAAGTGTGGAATATAGAAAAGATGTTCAATCAACATACCTTTGAAACGGATAGCTTGTGTTGAATCCGCGTTCTCATATATCCGTGTCCGTTGGACGCGCTCCAACTCCTTACGCTTAGCCTCCGCCATCCGTTCACGTTCTTCACGTTCCAGACGCGCATCATATTCTTCCTCTGTCTCTTGTGGAATGGTGTTTCCGTCCAACCTTTGAGAGTCCTCACGCTCGGGTTCTGGTTTGGAAACCATTTTCGACTTCTTCCTGCGACGCTCGCGGTCCGCACTACGTGATCTGGAGCGACTATTATGGCGCTTGCGATTTTTGGCACTTTCTCCTGCACGAAATCGAGTGAGTCAAGATGTTGGTTGAAGGAGATGGCAGACATACGTTTTGGTTGCTCCGCCTGCTTTGGCTTTCTCAGCTCGAGTTCACCACAATTTGCGATCACTATCGGTGTTTGCGGTCGATCCTTTGCATCTACGGGTACTTGCGCTAGTCTTTTCACCGTGTCTTCGTAACCCCTGATAACCTTCCCAAAGACGACGTGTTTACCTGATGTTCTTTTAGTGATGTGGGAACCAAGTGGATTTAAAGGCCTACCGTTCAAGTGGGGACACTCTTTCAGTGTAATAAAAAATTGTGATCCGTTGGTATCAGGCCCACAATTAGCCATGCACAACAGTCTAGAAAAATTCAGATATTAAAGAGTCATTGCATTCCAGGAATGATGCTCGATACACACCCTTCGGAGTCGAGAGGCCTAGAAAGATCTTCGTCAGGAAAGTGGCCACCGTATATTGATTCTCCTCCGGTGCCGTTGTGCTTCGTGAAGTCTGTGGTAACGATCAGCAGGGTAACACGACTGTAGCCAAAGACGGACCTCCTCCTTGAATCATGAAATCATTGATAGACCGGTGGATAATGCTGTTCTTGTAATATAGTGGACGCTCTGAGACAACAGATAACCCCTTCTCCCCTGTGCATAGTGCTCGGAAACTGCAATCTCCTCAGTACTATTTCATCTCATCAAGGGCAACTTACTTTTCCGCAGTCTTTGGGGCCGTATCGTTGAATAGTTCGAATATGACTCTGAAACAATGTGAGTATATTTCACATGCTAGCTGTGGAGATATCACACCTTCCCGTAGGTTCAGAACCGATTGAAAAATCAAAGAAAGCGCGTGGGCGAGGCATAGAGACTCGAACTGGTTCAAACCTGTCGGCACAGTGCCACCATTTGACTATGTCGCTGATTACATAATAACGAGCATCGAGGCTCTGGAGCGAAATTTCCAACTGTAGACTAGCACCGAATTAGTCGGACTAGGAGCAAGTGGCTTGGAACCCTTCCATCAAGGGCTCTTGAGCTTTTTACGCCACTCTACCAACCACCGTGCTGGTGGTTTACCAGTTCCAGACTTCCAGTTAGGTCGGTTTGGTCATTGCCATCGTGCTTGTCATGTACTAACGTCTGGCCACCTTGCCATTGCCTAGTAGGGACCCTATATCAAGGCCACCTCTGCGCATGACACTGCTTGTTCTTCGATACTTCCCACACTTGACTGCCCTTCTCATTGTATTCTCCCATCCAGTACTCGTCCGTCTGAGTCAGTGTCGTGTGACATGAGACATTATAACGTTGTTGTCCTTGGTGGTGAGTACATCGGTTGCTTTGTACGTCTGGTAGTAACATCTATAATCTCTTTACCCTAGCCGGTGGAGTAGGGAAATCAGCTTTGACAGTGCGATTCGTGCAAGATGTCTTCCTCGAGACCTATGACCCAACAATAGAAGGTGGCTCTTGCCATAATCCGCCAATCTTTTGTTTCCACTAACAACCAGTGTAGAAGCTTACAGCCGTACAGTTGAGGTCGATGGCGTCAAGGCTTCGGTGAGCTCGTGTGTGTTTTACCCCAATCACATCCAAACCCAATTGGAATCTTGGTCTTATGCTTATCGCCCAGCTCGAAGTGCTGGACACTGCGGGCGCCGAACAATTTACCGCCCTTAAAGAATTCTACATCAAGGTACAGAATCACCTCGTTGAAGCAGACATGTTACTCATACCCATTTTTTTAGTCCGGCCAGGGCTTTGTTTTAGTTTTCAGGTAATCGTCTTTGCTCTCCGTTCCGTTCGTTCTATCACTTATCGCTCCAAGTCTTACTCAAGAAGCAAGCCTTCGCGAGGTGGATAATCTCCGCCAGCAGATCTATCGTGTAAAGGGTGGTGACATTGTAACTAATTCCCTTGGTGCCGTAATCGAGATACTGAACTTTGATGATGTGTAGACCGTTCCTATCGTCGTCGTGGGCACAAAGTTGGATTTAGTCGCTGAACGAGAAGTTTCTCGCAACACGATCCAGTCGTTGGTGGAACGCTGGAGTATTCCTTTCTATGAGACGTCCGCCAAGCGTAACTGGCATATTTCTGATGTGTTCCAAGACCTTGTGAAGCAAATGCTCGCAAGATATCCTAACGATCCTTCATGCAAGAAACCGACCCGGTTTCGCAAACCATGCACGATTATGTGAGGTTATGTTACCATCTTGTCTGTATGTCACTCAATACTTGCATGTCTCGCGTTAATTTAATATGTCTGGAATTTCAGGTAGCATCAATGTTACCATTCATGTACGATTTACAATTATTATACCCACTACTACATACCTCTCCCATCGTATTCCACAAGAAATCCGTGTCGTGATCTGACAACTATACAAATGAGTCATCGATGAATTACATAATGGATTTGATTATGTAATTTATATGTGTATATTTGTCCACTTTTCTTTTCAAGTCGCCACTCCGTCGGACCTAACTTGTACCACGACTCATTCGTTTCTGCACCTCGCTAGCTTTCTCGCTCTCCTAGAATTATCTGAACAATGGTGCGTGGCAAATTTGCATTAGCGAGTAACTTACTCATTTTTGAGCCCTAAGAGTAATAGCAATGGTTACGGTGGCGGCGGTTACGGAGGTGGGTATGGTGGAGGATACGGCAGCCATGGTAGTGGTGGCGGTGGGAGTTGGGGGGGATACGAGGACCGAATGGGTAATTTAGGAGGTGGTCTACGCTCTATCGACTGGTCATCGCAGAAGCTGGAACGCTTTGAGAAGAATTTCTACGTTGAAGACAAACGGGTTCTAGCTCTCAGCGAGCGAGAGGTCGAAGAGTTCAGGCGCAGCAAAGAGATCAAGGTGAGAATACTTTTTAAGGTAGTCGTGATTTTTTTTGACACTGTTTTTCAAGGTTCAAGGGCGCGGAGTCCCAAGGCCAGTACGCGCCTTCGACGAAGTTGGTTTCCCGGAGTACATCATGGCCTCCATTCGTGCCCAGGGATTTACCTCGCCAACACCAATCCAATGCCAGGCATGGCCAATGGCACTAAGTGGTAGAGATGTCGTTGCAATTGCACAGACTGGAAGTGGAAAAACGATAGCCTTTGCACTTCCAGCCATGCTCCACATCAATGCGTGAGTACACATTACTGGCTCGTCGACCTTCGCTCATCTATTAGTCAACCTTTGTTGGCCCCTGGCGATGGGCCCATCGCCCTTGTGTTGGCTCCCACTCGTGAACTTGCGGTGCAAATCCAACAGGAATGTACAAAGTTTGGGTAAGTGGCACTTACAATTGTGTCTGATTCAGGTATGAAAATTATTGTAGGTCGAGTTCACGCATCCGCAACACTGCCATCTACGGAGGTGCTCCCAAAGGACCTCAGATTCGTGACTTGCAACGCGGAGTCGAGATCGTAATTGCGACTCCTGGTCGCCTCATTGACATGCTAGAAACACAGAAGACAAATCTTCGGCGTGTCACTTATCTGGTGATGGACGAGGCCGATCGCATGCTTGATATGGGTTTCGAGCCTCAGATCAGGAAGATTGTTTCTCAGATTCGGCCAGATCGTCAGACGCTGATGTTCAGCGCGACGTGGCCGAAAGATGTACAAAAGTTGGCAAATGTATGCGCTCGGTTTTGAAAAGGCATCGCGTTTTATTGACGGCATCATTTTTACAGGACTTCTTGAAGGATATGATCCAGGTCAATATTGGTTCCATGGAGTTGACCGCCAACCACAACATCCAGCAAATCGTCGAGGTTTGCAGCGATTTCGAGAAGCGGGCAAAACTGATCAAGCACCTGGATCAAATCAGCGCTGAAAATGCGAAGGTTCTCATCTTCGTAGGGACCAAAAGGGTTGCTGACGACATCACGAAATATTTGAGGCAAGATGGTTGGCCCGCTTTAGCGATACACGGAGACAAAGAACAGTAAGTTGTGTTGACTCTCTGGGTAGGACCAAGCTGACTCTCTTTAGGCGCGAGCGTGATTGGGTTCTTGGGGAATTCAAGGCAGGTCGCTCCCCAATTTTGATCGCCACGGATGTTGCTTCGCGTGGTCTAGGTATGTTTACTTTCTTTCCCCCAAGCGCTCCGACCGGGACAACGCGCGTGTGAACGCGAGCAACCTGCTGCTCGCAATTACCATCCACAGGACATTGGCCTTGAAACGGGAACTTGACTCCAAAGCTGTCTTCCAGAGGTTTCCCAGTCGTCTATTGTCCGCTCTGTTGGCAGAAGCAACCTCCATCCGTGTTGGTTTCGAATGGGCTTGCCCCACGACGCGAACGACCACATGGCAGGTTTTGGACATTAGATCTCGGTGACTCTCCTCTTCGACCGCTCTTCAATGTTTCTAGTCCCTGATTTCCTGGCCGCGATGTTTCTACCACTGTGGAGTCAGCTTGCAGTACAGTCTGTTGCTGTGTCCTGTCCACAGAAGCGCTTGTATCTTTCTCGTTGTCTATTTATTGATGTTGTATGTGCTTCATGTCCATTTAATTCGGCTTTCGTCGTCGCCTTCTCGCCGCTTTCTCCACACATGACTTGATCTTTCTGCACCAAGATGTGAAGGATGTTGGCTATGTCATCGTAAGTCCCTTGCTCATTACCTCTCATTACCTTTTGTTTTACTGACGTGTTTTTTTAGAACTATGATTTTCCCAACAACTGTGAAGATTATATCCATCGTATTGGCCGCACAGGGGTAGGCCGTATCTTGCATTTGTTCTTTCCAAAAAATTAACACATCACTAGCGTGCGGGCATGAAGGGTACATCGTACACATATTTCACCACCGACAATTCGAAGTCTGCTCGCGAACTTATTAGCATCTTGCGAGAAGCGAAGGCCCATGTACCCCCTCAGTTAGAGGAGATGGCGATGTACAGCACTGGGGGTGGACGAAGTACGTGCCGTTCGATTGAATTAAGTCTTCATATTGAATGTATCCATATAGGCCGTTATGGCGGTGGCGGCCGTGGACGAGGTGGTGGCGGAGGTGGAGGTTCACGGTATGGAGGTGGTGGGGGGGGACATGATAACCATGGTAATAGTAATGGAAGAGACAGATGGTGAAAATATGTTTGCCATCCCTCTTTGCTTGCATCGATAGCATAGATTGTTGCTGCAATGGTGTATACCATGTATAGAGCTTGTTTTTGTTTAATCACCTTGCTTGCAAGGTTTCATGTCATTTCGATGTTTCAGTGAAATCTCTAGACTTCTTATTTGGTGCGATGGATGTGGCCTTTTGTATAGAGGATCTGTCACTCTGCGCAAAGGTTTCAGAACTTGAACCTCAAACATTGAATACTACGTTGTGAACCCCTCTGCCCATCCCAATAGTAGCAGCGTATCATCCTATGCATTCTCCCTACGACATTGATGATGTACAACTGGCCATATCTGCAGCCTGCGTCATGACTGCGATTGAATGGATTTCAGAATATATCCTTCAAGCCCTCCGCAAACCCAGAGCTCTTGTACGCTGGCACCGACCGTGCGTACCGCATACTGTTTTTCGTACTCGGCACCCTTGACAACGACAGATCCGTCCCGCATGTTGATCCGTATCTCGTGACCCTCGTCTATGGTAAGCTCACCCTTCTTACCCCCACCACCGCGTTTGCCATCCTTGGCATACCCGTCCGTGAGATCCTTCACGAGCTCAGGACACTCCAGGCACACAAGCCCATTGTTGATTGCGTTCCGCTTGAAGATGTCCCCAAACGAGCCCGCAATTACGACAGGGACACCCGCAGCTTTGAGCGCCGTCGCAGCCTGCTCACGGGATGATCCCGTGCCAAAGTTGTACCCAGAGACTAGTATGACACCCTCTCGTGTGATATCGTTGCCATCGGTTGATGCAGGACGAGCAGAGATCCGCTGGTCTGCAATCAGTGATGCCACTGCGCGTGCAAAGGTAGGATCATAGTTTTCCATGACGACCTGAGCTTGTCGCTCAAGGGTAATGTCGTCTTGGTAGGTATATTTTCCGGGGTAGAGAGCATCCGTGTTCAGGTTGTCTTGCGGTGCAAATAGCAGGCGACCCGAGAAGGCGGATGGGAAGCCTGGGAAGAGCGGTTCATCTGCCATCTGTACCAAAGTGTCGGATGAAGTGAGCGGCGCCGAGGGGGCTACGTAAAACGTAGGCGCGCCAGGTGGAGGTAGACTGGTGGAATCGAGTGAGTCGGGGCCACAAATATATCCTTTGATGGCGCTGGCAGCAACCACCGCAGGGCTTGCGAGATATGCTTGCGCTTTAGGGTGGCCCATACGACCCTTGTAATTCCTATTCGTCGCGCTAATTCCAGTCTCCCCTTCCTGGAGAAGACCCGTGCCGAGACCAATGCAGGGCCCACACCCAGCAGGAAGAACCTTGGCGCCAGAGGCGACCAGTGTACCCCAATGACCAAGCCGTTCGGACTCCTGCTGTACCAATGAACTGGCTGCGGCAATATAAAACTCGACTCCTTGTGAAACTCTGTTTCCTTCCATGACTGCTGCCGCCTCTGCAATATCTGAGACACGTGAGTTGGTGCAACTGACAAGGTAAGCTTTCTGGATGGGTATGCGGGATTCTTCAAGCTTCGGCAATGGTGTAGATATTTTGACGCTGTTTGGGCCTGAGACATGCGGGACGAGCGTAGAAAGGTCGAAGACCAGGTGCGAGGAGTACGAGGCACCGGTATCCGAAGTGAGGGGGGGGGTAGCCTTGAGTGCATCGAGACGCTGTCGGTTGATGCGAGGATGTTCTGGGGGGGCGGGGATACCAGAAGTACCTGAGCTGAAGGAGCGGAGTTCCACCCTCTTGAGTGCTTGTTCATACCACTCGAGAAGCGTCCGATCGACGGGGAAAACGCCAACGAGGGCACCCCATTCTGTCGTCATGTTTGCAATTGTGAGACGTTCATCGACCGAGAGAGAAGCGACACCTTCGCCAGTGAACTCAATAGCGGCGTTTAGAACTTCGTCCTTGTTGAAGGAACCGCATAGAGCCACAATGACGTCCTTGCCAGTCACTCCTGGGGCCAGTTTACCTCTGAGCTCCACCTTGACCATCCGAGGGACCTGCCACCAGGTCTTTCCAGTTGCCCAAAGGGCAGCTGCGTCTGTGCGGACGATTGGGGTGCCGATACAGCCGACACCGCCATACATGTTGCTGTGACTGTCGCTGGCAACGGTGAGGGTATAGGGAAACGCATATCCCTCCTCGACGAGGACCTGGTGTCCGATACCCCGACCAGCGGGGAAGAAGTCGACGCCGTTCTGGCGAGCAAATGACTCGATGGCAAAGTATTTGGCGAGGTTTTTTTCGGATTTGTTTTGGACATCATGATCGAGGGTGAAAACAAGTTGTCTGGGGTCTGTGATCTTGGTAGCGCCTATGGATTTGAACCTGGCGTCGAAAAGATTAGCCCCATAACACAGAGTCAACAGGGGGCACAGGAAGCGAGTCTGAGGGAAGGAGACGAAAGATATGCGTACTTGGAGATGACTGGCCCCGTGTTGTCGTGAGTCATAACATGCTCTGGGCGAATCATGACATAGTCTCCCGCTCTGACCTTTCCATTGGGGACATCAACTGCGTACTTTTGCACGACCTTTTCGATGATAGTTTGAGGGACAGAGGAGGCCGTCGCGAACAAACGCCTATATGCGCACCGGTCTGGCCGGGCCCGCAAGGGCGACAGACCCGAAGTAAATCGCATGATGTATGGTCCGAGCCTTTGAATCGTTTGGGCCTATGAGTTTCACCCACTTCAGGTGACGATGTTAGAAATTTAGAATTTCGTGGCAACTTGCAACTCGCTCGCCATTGTTGCCAACTATACTTACTGGTGCTCCAGCTCTGTCATTCTGGACCAACTCTTCTAGAATAATGCCAACTAGAATGCCATGCATGTTCTTGCCAGAATTCAGGCGCGGCCCAAGAAAAACTTTCTGCAGCAGATATAATTCCTTGTTCATTGCATCACACAAAGTACAAAAATGTTATATACCCCTTATATGATATATGAACAGTGTAGATTGTATAACTAGGGGTCGGCGTTGCCGACGGGGACCTTGCTGGAACGTGCGCATAGGGCTTCATTTTCAATCGCCGCAGTGATTGGTAGCAAGTGTACATCGTATGTGGCATGAAACAGCACCTCGCAATTGTACGAACAGACGAGACAAATGGATACGAAAAACAAGAAACATGGTATATTTGATACCCTCATCTTCTTCGTTCGTTTTCGCCTTCTTGCGGTTAAGTTCTTCCACAGTGGATGGCATGTGAAGTCGTTTCATGGCGGGGGAAATGGGAGAAGTGTGCGGGTCGGTGACAGCGAGAAGGGAGGATTGGGGTGGTTTTCCTTCTTTGAGAATGACAACCAAATGCACGTTGGCGTGGAAGGAGTCGTATTTCTGCTGACTAAGGTAGACATGATGGGTTTCGGAGAGCGCAATGGACAGTAGACGAGTGCGTTATCGTGGTAGACATGCACAGTACGAGTTGGCAAACCAGATAAGTTTGAATAGAGATCTCGGACGACATCTCCACAAATCGTGACGAGTTCACAAGTTTGATGGAAGGCGAATTGAGATGGGTCCTCCGAGGCGGCGTAAAAAAGAGGTTCATGCAACCTGCACGACGCAGCTCGCTTGTGATCATGATGGAAGAAACGACCTCTCGCAAATGTGTCGACTGCGTAAAACAGCAAGCAGTCAGAGGGCTCAGAATACATCACGAACATTGACACCACCTACAGACGGCATCCATCTCCTTCATGAAAGTAACCCCTGAACACGATCACCCATCAGTCAGCACCGAATCAACCATCAGTCAGTGCCCGATCCCGTCCAAAGAGCGAACACGGATTCACATTTCGATGTTTACATGACACAGGTTTCTCTGGTTGGACAAACCGATCTCTTGCAAAGAAGTGGAGAGCATGGAAGAACAT
Organism: Imleria badia; assembly: GCA_015039435.1. Classification (NCBI taxonomy): domain Eukaryota; kingdom Fungi; phylum Basidiomycota; class Agaricomycetes; order Boletales; family Boletaceae; genus Imleria; species Imleria badia. The sequence goes on along the minus strand of MU130758.1, from coordinate 6,630 downwards.
TTAGACAGAAAGTTCAAAAAAACAAGAAGGTTCACAATACATAATGAACATGGTCATGATAAGGAACACCATGGTCCATCGGAAAAAATCAGTCAGCATCCAATGGTGCCGATGGAGTGAGCATGTGTCCAGATCTTATTTGTGAATGTTTACGATCTGCAGCTGAACAATTGCAACATGGTACCTTGCTAGCCAGCAAGGTAATAGATTATAAAGGTATGCACCAAGCACAATCTGTGTTGAGAATTGACATTTTTATATGTCAAGTTGCTCTTTGTGATAGTCCTTCCTTTACGTCTTATGACTGACAT
>MU130757.1:214660-341568 GCA_015039435.1 Imleria badia | reverse complement strand
GCTGCCGCACCTCATGCTCGCCTCATGGCAGCCATAGTGACTCGCATCAACTCCTCGCCTCATGGGATGTGCCCCTCGCACTGCCCCGCCTCATGTACTTCATCTCGGAGTACCTGATGACTTGCTCTGACTAGTACCAACTCATAGCGACTCATCTAGCATAGGATATCGATAGATCTAGTGTACACATGTACAAACCCCTATCTAGTATATAAAGGCCAGGAGCGCAGGGCTGGAATCCCCAGTCTTGTCCTCTTGGAGAATTCCCTTTCTTCACTGCTACTTGAACTCGCTCTACTTGCCTCTGGTAATAGCTCGTACTCGCAGTGAGTACTGGTTGTTTCACAGACTGCTTCAGACCAGACCTAAGCAGTCCAGTTGCCAGTTGCCATGATTTGGGACATTGTTAGGACCAGTCCTGGTCCAGCTGCACTGTTTAGGGGTCAAAAAAACCGAACCAGACCAGACTTTAAAACACTAGTTCTATCAACTTGTCCTCTCCTGAAATCTTCAACAGCTACCAAGCACTCTTCTTCAAAGGCTGGTCTTTTCCATATAATTTCATCATCAGCATTCCCAGCAATGGACTGCATTGAAACAGTTTCAGAAGATTCTCTGGTAACTGTGAAATTGGAGACTCTTGACATTGTGCTTGATTCATTTCTTATATAAGTCATAGATAATAATTTGATAAATCAAACCTAGAATAGCACAAAAGTCTGGCACTCAAGAGACAATAAAACAAGCAAAACAACAAGAGTATAATAGGAGCTCCTTGCATGAGAGGAGTGTCCTGCAATCATGTATCTAGATCACATTGTTCTGATGTCCTTGACCCATTAAACTTTGCCTGTATCATTTGTATATTGATTTACAAGTTTTCATATCCAACAGTAAAAATGATACTCCAGGATTTTAACAAGAAAGTAAGAAATTGGCAATTGTAGTATACCATATGATCATCAAATAGTACAATATATATTAGTAGTTTTATAATCCCAGTATTATGAAAATAATGATATCATTCATTAAAATCATTCAACCATTTTATATAGATTCTCATATTGAAGATTAAGGCTCTTGAAAAGAACTTCCAACCTTCTGAGAAATTGGCAATTAAATTGTTCTATATATCACTATATCATAGACTTATTATGTGATGTGGCATAGGTGAGGAGTCATGAATTCTATTATAAAATAGTCAACTCCAAGAATGCTTACCAAGTCTAATCTGAAATAAAAATTGACTCTCAAGATGCTGAATGATCAATTTTCTAGTCATTATTAATGGGAATTCACCTATATATGTGCATGCAACATATTAGCTACATAGTAATTATTATTATTTGTATTTTTGTAATTGTAGGATTTATAATCACCTTATATTACCTTGTAGAAAATTTTCAAATTCAGTAATGTCCGAGCAACCCTGGACTCCGGAGTGAAACCCAGAGACTGCTCTTTAAAGTCTCACTATGAGGGTGTCTGGGAATGGATGGGGTAATCTCCGTAGCGAGGACCATGGTGGCAGACGCGACCAAGGCGCTGGGAGATGCGTTCAGGGCTGCGTGATTTTTCATACGTGCACACAAGAGAGGATGGGATGAAATGATATTTATGAAATTCTTGATATATCTGCTGTCATACGGTCTTTGGCCAGACCGGATCCTTGACCAGCGTACGACAACATCACATAGATACCTTTTGACAAGAACGATGGGTTCACCACAGTTGTACTGTCTACCACCTGGCGAGACCGTGAACCCAACTGGATTACCCCATACAAACGGAAATGCGCACCTTCGAGAATTGCTTCAAGCGACTTGGGAGCACGAGGACGTCCGGTGCACATCCGTCTTCGCTTTCCACCAACCTGATACCCTCCGAGTGTGTCACATCCAGGTTGACTTCATGTGCAACGTCGAATGGAGCAGGAAATATCGGGTAAAAGCTATTCAAAATCCCATGAGATGGTCTTCGACGGCGTATAAATGGGGTTACCTTCGCTGTTGGAAAATATTACGTGCCAGATTGGACATGCCATCCGTCGCGGGCTCCGACGTCGACATCAGCGGATCGACCTCGGGCGTTCGTCTAAATAATTCTTCCTTGCGAAGATGAAACATTGTATCGACGCTCGTAGCTGCAAACGAGATCCCGTTGACGGAGAAGCGGCAAGGGTTTGGAAGCAGGCGGATGCGCTATGCAACGCGTCATCAAAAAGAGGTATCGCCGGCGCATAATAGTCAAGCTTACAGGATCCCTGCTGAACTCGGGTCCGAGCTCGCACTGCGGAAAGACGGTGTGGTCGCTAATCACATCGTTGATGCTTGGAATTAACAGCACCATACTTCCCGGAGACACGACCAAGAAATCCTGGAGTCTCTCGGTAAATTGCCGTTCGAATAACTGTCTAGGGGTCTCGTCCATGTCCCCGTCCTTGACGCGCGAATTTGCTGCGTCGACAAAAGGTCCTATCTGGTACACATGACAAACATCAGAGAAATTCTAAAAGCGGATAAGCCTCATCGTACCAGGAGTATGACTGCAGGCTTGCTTGCTTTCACCTTGTCGAGCAAACTTGCCCAGGGTTTATAGTCCAAGTCCGAGTCCAAGCTGAACGGCCCGCACGCAATACACATGGAAAAGGCAGCATTGGCATCACTTGCAGGTGACGGTGGCGTTTTGATCGGGGGCAGCTGGAATATATACCAATCGGTCTGGTGGAAACTACGGGGACGGGCGGGGTATAGCGCACCGACAATAGTTCTTCTACAAGGAAAAAACCACCTCCACCATTGCGGCCACGTAGCGCCACGATTGCACCAGGAAAGAAGCTCATCCCACCAACACCCTTGATTCCACCTCGCAACTTGGCTTCCGGAGCGAGCCGTATTGGGACGCGTACGCCGGACCCCATCATTCGCGAGGATTCAAGAACCAAAGACAACTCGTTCAATTTTGCCCCTGACGCTGATACTTCCGCGTCATGGACTATCCTCCCGACGACGGTAGTACTTTCCTGGCACGGCTGTGAATTATCTGCATATTCAGGCGAGGAAAACAAACCTCTGTGGCAGCGTTTGGATCCGCAAACTCGTCCACACGATAATACCTCTGAACGAGATCAGCAAATTCGTCGATGCGGTCATCCAAAGCTAGCCAATCGCGGGATCAGCTGGCTCAAAAAACGCTTAATCGAAAAAAAAAAGAGTTCACCTTCACTCCTCCCCGTCACTTTCTCGTACATGTATCGATCTGGGCCGCAACTGTTATCAGCACGCGCGCGCTCGACGTGACCCACGGATGCCCTTACACGCTCGACCCGTCCGAGACTGTTCGTCCGACTTGGGTCCTTCAAACACGACCCTGCTCGGTGCCGAAAACGCGTTGACCTCTGACTTGACGATGCTCGACCGCAGTGGCCCGATCTTGAGACCCGCATCGAGGGTTCGGGCCATCGGTGCCTTTGCGATCCCACCCGGCCTGCTTCGCCCTCTTGCAAATGCCGCGCTCCGCGAAGCACCTTGCTGCTTGGTGGCATTGAGTCGGCCCAGGTCCTGCTGCAGTCTTGCCTTGAGATCGGGGACGGATTGGAGGGTGAAGATGGCAAGGGTGTTCGTGTTGGAATAGGACACTGCTTCCCACTTGTATGAGAGGTTCTCCACGCTGAGATTGTACATTTTACACATGCTCATGCCTTGGGGTGATATCACAAAAACGCGTGGGCAGGCATGCTGTGGGCGCGCTCACATTCTTTGACCAGGGTATCGTCTGCAGCGACGGCCTCGCTAAAGTACTGCGCGATTTCGCTGCGGTAGGCGTCGAGTGACATGATTGTGGAGAGAAAAGCAGTCGTGTTAGGCAGACGCGTCGGAGCAGCTCCGAGAATGGAATGATATATTAGAGTGGCTGCATGTGCATGTTAACCCTACAGGTGATAATACAAAATTCAAACAGTAGGATAGTGTTACGAGAACTGCAAACAGGCATGTCAGGCAGTCGAGACATCAGATTTCGGAGGCAGACAAGGTAGGGCATGGGGTTGAGCCATGGACAGATATGAGGCGACAGCGGGAATAATGAACGACAACACAGTCTGAGAGAAAACAGTGAGAGAAAACGCATTCAGGGGCACGGTTCTATGCCTCTTGGTCTTCGGGATCCTTGTCTTCTTTCGAGTTGGAATCACTTTCGGACTGAGAAAACGAACTTTCTCGGGCGATACTTAGACAGTTGGTTGGCGATATGGAGAGGCCCCCCTGATGCGAGGTGGGAGGCGATGATGCATGGGGAATGCTGATGCGGGGACGATGAGTGGAGCGTGGCAGAGCCTGCAGAGGATGCGTACTTTTCGGGATTTGGGATGGCGGTGCCAACGGTGTTTTGAGGAGCTACACCGGCTTTCGACAGCGCATAGTCACCCGAGTCAAAGTATTTGCGATCCTGATGACACATGCCCTCTCAACGGACGCTGAGCGACGGCGCATGCACAACAGACCTTTTGCATTTTGGTGAGGATGTTCTTGTGAGTGGGTAATTTGCCATACAGTTGGAAGAGCTTCTGCTCTTCCTCTGTCAGTTTCTAAACGAAGAGTCAGACGGCCGCGCGAGTTGTAGATCGCAGTGGCGATCTGCTCACGCTGAGGTCGACCTTGTTGCGCTGGAAGGGAAGCATGGCGATGGAGGGGAAGTGCGGGCAAGTCTTGGGGACACCCGGTCACTGAGATTCTTTTCAATGTCGATGTAATCTAGAAATAGCGGAGTAACGGAGTTTCAATTCCTCATCCTCATGTTTCGGAACTCGGATGTCACTCCATGTTTGAAATCCATCTGTATTTCATCTTACACTAGGGGCTCGTCGAAATCTGCCACGTCCGAGTCGTCCAGCTCGAACAATATCGAATCTGAGTCCGCTTCGTCGCGATCGGAACAGCTGTCCAGACTCTCAAACCCTCCTGAATCGACTTGGCACTGCATCAGCTGTTCATAGTTCTGTGAATAATGAGGGTCACGCGGTGCATGTGCCGCGGCATCTCCCAGGGGGGCAAACTGAGAAACTTTGTAACACAATCCACTCGCAGCCGGGTCTAGCTCGCCATGGTCGACAGTCTGATGGCGATAAAGAGTAACAGGGTCGGCTTGTGGGGAACGCGTGGCTAATGAGATGGGTCCATTGATAAGAGATTCGTCCGATTTGGCATCAGATTCGTGTTCGTACAGACCCGCAGCTGCTTCATGTAGACGCCACGTCCCACCCTCGGGCCAATCTTCCTGAGCGAACACGTCCATGTCGTCTGGAAACGCTTGGCAGAAATCGGCTGCAAGTGCGCATGGTGACGTCACGACTTCAGGCAGCTCAGCCCAGGAGGCTTCATCATCGATCCCTACGGGTATACACTGCAGCAGACTGTCGTCGTCGTCTTGCGGCAATGACACCAACTGGGGCGTAACTCTTGCTGTGGGCTATAAACTCCGTGTACGACACATGTCCGCGGTCATGTGAACTGAATACGACCGACCTTGAAACGACGCTGGGGAACTCCCATTCGGAACAGCTGCTCTAGACTCTGGCATAAAACCTGTTCGTCCGTGAGAACAGGCGTCGCAGGAAGCTCATCCGTTTCCTCCTCCGAGGTCTCAGATACAGCAGCATCGGTGCAGGAGGACAAAGTGGCGGTGGCAGTCTGGAGGACAAATGCATGCTCCCTGCGGGCAATCTACACCACAATCGGAATCAATAGTGAGACCTGCGTAGTGATTATACCTTTAAGAAACGCTCGCATTTTGACAGGAACCTGTGGTCTTTGGACCGGGTCATAATTTCCACAACAGAGTGGCCGATGGAAGGAAAGTATTGCATCTCTAGGTCAAGCCTCTGACAGAAAAACGGGTCAGCCGGCTGACACGTGACGCATACACGGATCTACCTTGCACCAAGGTCCAAAAATGAGAGGATAACGGCTGTATTGGTCGAGTGCGAATTGATCCGAGTTCATCAAGTGGGAACGAACCTTACGAGATGGTATATTAAAAACTGTTCGGTCACACGACTAAGGAGCGCCTCGGCGGGGAGGAAGAGGGTTGGAGAGAACGGATTGATTTCTTCGACCAAGGGACCGGAATCGGTAATGTCACTGCGCCCTGCGACGGTCCTCCAGATATAGACAAGGTGCAAGGAAACGAGATTGGCATGTGGACGTGACGCGTCAGGCAACGGGCGTGAGGGCGTCAGCGTCACTAATACAGGATCAGACATCAACAAGAAAGTTTGTGAGTTGTTGCCAACATTTGGAAAGGCCGTCTGCATCGTCCACAAACGGACGCGACACGTTGTTGAGGCCGAGCCGATCCGCGTTCTAAATCAAAATGAGTACACAGGTCAAGGAAAGTGGTAGAAGCGTGCCGCTTTCAACTGCGCGTGGAGATGGTGCACAAGTCCAGAGCGCACGATGTCGTCTGCGGGTATTTGGCGGCCATCGAACAACCCGTCAAGCGAGATCGCGATATCGGACAACCAGAGGACGTCGAGCTCCTTTGGCAGGCGACCTTTGACGCTGTGCACGGCGACGGAGGGGGATGCATGGACGAGGTTGTGGGTGATTTTGAGGCGGAGGACGTGGTCGTGGGACGCGACGCGGATCGAGGACGGGGAGGAGAAGGAGGGCATGGACAGACAGGGGCGAGGAAACGATAAATATTTGAATAGATTGATTACGAGATAGCCAAGTCAAAAATAATACTGTTGTTATCTCGGAATCACAGCCTCGTCCGCCCACCATCGAGACCATCACAAGGCGATCTACATTTTGCTTATCAACGGTCATGGTGCGTCGTCGTCGCTCACATCGACAAACCGACATCCCCGCTAATCAACCCTCACAAGCTCGACGAGCTCGACCAGAAGATACAGGATGTCCTCAAACGCATCGAAACAGAACGAAAAGTTCTCGATGCGTCCAGGCATCTCCGTCAAGCGACCTCAAATCCAGACGTCCTGAGGCGCAACGATGCAAAGATTCGTGAAGCAGAGCGCTCCTTGTCTTACTTTGAAGACACCTTGCGCGAGCTCCAGGCTCGCAAGAAACTCCAGGCTGATCCTTCGCGATCCGCTGCTTCTCCTTTGTCTCCCTCCTCCGCCAACAGGTCGAATCGCGGCGCCGATAGAGACCGCATACTCCCCCAAATTCCCCCTTCCGACTTCGACTCTGGTCCTGGTCGCACCGCCGGGTCCCCTGATACCTCCCAGACACTCGTTGAAAGCGAGGAAGGCGTCTCCCAGATCAAGCAGTACTCAAACCTTGACCTCATCAAAGCCGATACCCCCCATACTACCGCCAAGATATCCAGGATGCTTCATCAGCTCGAGTTCAAGCTCCAGGTCGAGCTGCAGTACAAAAAGGGCATCGATAAGATGGTCAAGTTATATCAAGCGGATGGAGACAAGAAATCTCGCGCGGATGCCGAGAGTAAACGAGTAGAGAGCGAGAAAAAGATTCAACTCTTGCAGTCTGCTCTCAAGCGATACAAGAATTTACATATTCTAGACGATGTTGAAGAAGAGGATCAATCATCCGGTGAGATATCGTTCTCAGTGGCTCCCATTACCTCAGAAAGTCTGAATTAGTGCCTCAGGCACAGGGGGCGAGCGCAAAGAAAACATGCGCGCTAAGCCATTGTCCGGAAAGCTCTTTGTCACCGTCAAGGGTGCCCGGGAACTTGATCACCCTCCTATCGTTTCTTCGGGCCGAATTCGTTCCTCGTCCAAGCAAATCATCGAAACTTATGTTTCCCTCAAGATCGAGGGTACTCAACGTGCTCGTTCCCATCCATCCCGCACGGACCGTTGGAATGAAGATTTTGAGATCACGGTCGACAAAGCAAACGAAGTCGAAATCGCAGTATATGACAAACAGGTTTCTGAGACGCACCCCGTTCCCATCGGCCTTCTTTGGGTCCGGATCAGTGATCTTGTCGAAGCGCTGAGAAGGCAAAAGGTCATGATGGACAACGGTCAGGGCGGTTGGGTGACAGCCGGTGCCATGGATGGTGATCCGCCTGTTGGAAGACCACCTCCGCAGCCTGGGGCCTGTGGGGACGTAAACGCGCCGTTGGATTTTGGCCCTGGAGAAATGGGTCAGCCCGGTGGATCGATCGGCTTCACGACTCAAAACGAAGGTATCGATGCTTGGTTTGCTGTCGAACCTGCTGGTGCACTAGCTTTACACTTGAACTTTGGTTCGTGCCCTGTGTCGTTGCGCTGCATCACTTGTTGACAGTGTCTCAGTCAAGGAGAACGTAAGGAAGCGTCCCTTGGACGCTCCCGGAGGGCTCGGTCGTCAAGGCGCCGTCAGGAAGCGTAAAGGGGAAGTTCACGAAATGAACGGCCACAAATTCATTCAGCGTCAGTTCTATCAGATCATGCTCTGCGCTTTTTGCGGCGATTTCCTTCTCAATGCGCTGGGATATCAATGCGAAGATTGTCGATACACATGCCACAAGAAATGTTACGAGAAGGTTGTCACAAAATGTATTTCCAAATCAAATACCGGGGTATGTAGTCTTTTTTGGCTGTATTCTCTTTGATGTCAAGCTATCTCGCGTTATAGGATGACGATGAAGAGAAGATCAACCATAGGATCCCTCACCGCTTCGAGCCTATCACTAATCTGGGCGCCAATTGGTGTTGTCATTGTGGCTACATCCTTCCTCTTGGTCGGAAGAATGCCCGCCGGTGCACCGAGTGTGAGATCACCTGCCATGCCAATTGTGCACACCTCGTTCCAGATTTCTGTGGCATGTCCATGGAGACCGCGAATCAATTGCTTCGTGACTGGCGCGATATCAACAGAGCTCGTGGAGGTAGAACTGCTACTGCGAGACCGATGACGCAGATCCAAACCCCTCAGACACAGGTCACACCACTACCCCCAGTCGATGTACAAATCACTCAGGGCATGGACCGGTTACAGCTTACAGGGACGGTAGATATCTCACCTTCAGCACCACCCGCAGAGCTCTATGGTCGTCGCACGCCTACTCAAGATGGGATCGATTCTCGGTATCCTCAACCGTCTCCGTCGAGTGTTCCACCTCGACCTCCTCCTGGAGCGAGAGTCCCGGTTCCCCCCGCTTACCCAAACGAACCATTACTTCCTCCTGCAGCCCCCCCGGCCCCGGCGGGATACGAACAGGAAGACTACGGCATCCCCCCTGTTCAGGTGATTTGTAACGATCAAGGTGTATCTCCCAATCTGATGATTGTCAGAAACTGCCTACATACCCTCAGCAGAGTTTATCTCCACAGGCTCCCTCGCCCTCACAACAACAGCAATACGTGCCACAGCGAGCTCAGCAGGCAGAATTGGTCGTTTCTCCCCAAACAATGTCCCCTACTCAGCGTGGCTCTGCTCGCAAGCGGAAGGTTGGTCTTGATGATTTCAATTTCCTTGCTGTTCTTGGAAAGGGAAATTTCGGCAAAGTTATGCTCGCGGAGGAAAAGAAGACCAACGCACTGTATGCGATCAAAGTCTTGAAGAAGGAGTTTATCATCGACAATGATGAAGTGGAAAGGTGCGATACCGGTGCTGCAGTATTGCTGGGGCAGTTTCTTATGGTTGTTTAGCACTCGTTCGGAGAAGCGCGTGTTTCTGGCAGCTGCTCGTGAACGCCATCCCTTCTTGCTTGGTCTTCACTCTTGTTTCCAGACAGAGACTCGCGTCTACTTTGTGATGGAGTATGTGAGCGGAGGGGACCTCATGTTACACATCCAGCGCAAACAGTTCTCTCTCCGCCAGGCGAAGTTCTATGCGTCCGAAGTTCTTCTGGCCTTGGAATACTTCCATGCCAACGGCATTATCTATCGGTAAGTTGCGTTTATGCTGACCGCATTCGATCGAGCTTAGCTTGAACAGGGATCTAAAGCTGGATAACATTTTGTTGACGCTCGACGGTCACGTCAAGGTTGCAGATTATGGGCTTTGCAAGGAGGATATGTGGTTTGGTTCTACCACAAGCACCTTCTGTGGCACTCCAGAGTTCATGGCTCCCGAGGTTTGCCCACTAACAGTTCCACTGGCGGCCACCAAGTTGACGATTTATTTGATTAGATTCTTCTTGAACAGCGTTATGGGCGCGCTGTTGACTGGTGGGCATTTGGCGTACTGACGTACGAAATGTTACTTGGACAGTCACCTTTCCGTGGTGACGACGAAGATGAAATATTCGATGCCATTTTAGAAGATGAACCATTATACCCCATCACCATGCCGAGAGACGCTGTTTCGATCCTGCAAAAGGTAGTGTTCACGCGCCTTTGACACATTCATTTTGATGTCGAAGTGTCCACAGTTGTTGACAAGGGATCCCACTCGTCGACTCGGTTCAAGTAAGGCTGACGCCGAGGAGATCAAAAGGCATCCGTTCTTCAAGGACATCAGCTTTGACGATGTATTCAACAAGCGCATTCCTCCACCTTACTTTCCAACCATTGTAAGCTCTCCCAAACTCTACATATGTCGATGCTTAAGATTTCCTAGAATGGCAGTGCTGATACGAGTAACTTCGACGAAGAGTTCACTCGTGAACAACCTACCTTGACCCCGGTGCACGGTCAGTTGTCAGCTCGCGACCAGCAAGAATTCGCCGGGTTCTCTTGGGTAAGTAGCATGGTTGATAGCACAATCCCACAACTTATGTTATTCACTCAGGTGGCCGCTTGGGCAGACGTATAACGGACTTCGTTTTTAAACAACATTATATCTTTTCTCTTGTTTTACTGCAGCCATTACATACATACTCTTTGTTCTTTTCTACTGCGTGTATTTGGATAGTCTCGCAAACGATATCGTGCAGATGATGAGGATGTAACTCACTCTCTGTCTGCAATGCCAGCAGTCATCGCGGAACGAGCTCATTGACGTCTTGCATTGGTGGAAACGATGTGGGCACCGGTTCCGGGCACGGTTCTGGGATCGTCAGGCAGCTGATTTTGACCGCGCATCAATTCATGGAAGCTTTGCCAGAGGGAAGCGATCGTCTCGTATTCTCTCGTCATCCCGAGCACTTCTTCCAACTTGCGATTCAAGACGTTACTCGAGGACAGCAATTCCTCGAACCCCTGGATGAGTTGGCGTTTTTCGTTCTTTGATGATGAGGAAGTGGGTCTTACTGCAGTGATCTCTGCGGAGAGTCGATCGCGCTCTCGCTCGAAGAAAGAGGGCTCTTTTTGTGACATGAGTGATGCGTCCGGTGACTGAGTTCAAGTTGATTAGCTACCACAGCAAATGTCGTTAAAATGAGACAGGTGTAATCGACCGAATTCGACCTTGCGCAGCGACTCGTGGCGCGCGCTATAAGAATCCACCTCAGGCCCTTCCTTTCCTTAACACCCCCCCCCCCTCATCCTCATGGCTCCCAAACCCATCGAAGACATCGACTTTCCAGCCATCAGCGACGAGATCCTCGAGTTCCTTCTCGTAGTGTGGACCTTTGTCTCCGATTTCTGCCTCGCCCTCTGGTCCTGCGTGACCGAGGCCTTTTGGGCCGCATGGACGTATCGGCCCTTTGAAACGTTCCGGAACGAGCTTGCGGCAGCCTTGATCGCCTTGATGGATTACGGTCCGTTCTCATCTTTACCATGTACAAGCCGTGCTGAGACATTGACGCGTCGGCTCTGCCATTGCTCTCTGGCTCTATTTAGTCGTCGCTCATCCACTCACGTCCACGGCGATCGTCATCCTCTTGTTCGTCGTTGTCCCGGGGGTGCTCAACGCGCTCAAGATATGCTTCCTGCACTGTCTGGGCTTTAGAAGGCGAGGTGTCTTGCGCGGTACGTATTCCATGTTCCATATTTCGATGATGTGGTGTTGCTGACGCGCTTGTGGGATGGTCAGGCTCCTACGCTGCCAACTACCAGTCGACGAGCTTTCGTGGGAACGTGCGGAGGGGCTCGACGTTTGCACAGTTTCAGTCGCAAAGGGCGGGAGGTGGAGGCAGATACCATGTTGTCGGTGGCACGGGGTCTCCGAGTTGGCACTAGTGATTGATCTCATTGAGGCTTTCTTGGGGCATCAAGCTGAGTTTTGATATCTGTTGTATAGTACTCGTACTTGGTGTATATATTATATTGTACAAAACGCAACGCTGAAGCCTCAGTCGGAAAGGAGTGACGCAGTTCCTTCGATAAAATCATCGAAGCCTGACAGTGTTGCAGCCTTGCAGGTGACCACAAATTCTGTAGAACTGATGACGATGAGAAGAGAGCGAATGTTCTGATTCGGACTCTTCATTGGCGAACTTTGTCTAACAATGCCTCCAATATCGGGTTACCTCCCAACCTTGTTACTTCTTCACGAATCTGGTTTTCAAGGGATCTCATCACCGAAAGCGTGTAGTCAAAAGAACGTGTTGTGTCCTTTAGGTACGCAATCGCCCTTAGCTTGAGGGTTGGCGTCTTTGGGCGTTGTTTCAATATATCTGAACAGAATTGAATACTAGGTAGCGCGGAGAGACTATGCTTACCCATTATTCCTGTGTTGTCTGGATTTTCTCGGATCCCATGGATGATAGGAAATGAGAACTTCCCTTCCGATATATCATCAGCGAGCCCTTTCGTATCAGTGTACTGGGTAAATGAAACATGAGTATCTTAAATTTGGCTCATGCGCCTCTCTGAGACTCTGACCTCTTGACTTTGCAGATTCATGTAGTCATCGCGAATTTGACAATATACACCTATGACGTCAACTAAAGGCACGTAGTTCCTGGTATGCTACTGTCAGTGTAAACCTACGTGGTGCGCGTTCAACCACGCACACACTGCTGTTCGTTGTTGCGCACGTCATCATGATCCTAACAGATGCACGCAAGGCGCCGCTGGCCTCTAACATCCAGACGTGAGCAGTGAGAGCTGATGTTAGTTTGCTAAACTTACTGCCCAGTGCCATGTCGACGTACTCCTCTTCTGTCGGACATTTGTAGACATCCCGCCAGTATATATCTAGCCCCTGGCCCTGGTGTAGGCGTATGAGTTCCTCTGGAGCGAACATAGTGAAACAGCGTATCAATATGGACATTTGTGCGTACCATTCCAGATGGCGTCCAAGTCCCCGACACGAAGAAGGCGATCAATAGGTTCTGTCCCTTCCACACCCTGATTAGTGGGCGAGCGGAGGGACCTCCTTAGTTCTTGATAAGCAAGGTGGCAAACATAGTTGGCGCAGTTGATGGTCTGAGGAATACCATAAACTTTGTGGGCGACTAAAGGATTGCACACAAGTCGACATCAATGAAGAATGGCCAGAGAAGCACGCCTGACTGACCTGGCTTGCCCCTTCGGAGATCAGAATCATCTTCGATGTCGTCGATCCTGAGAAAACATTGTACTGGATGCTTGGAAGGGCTGATGACAAAGTACTTGCATGAGACTGGAATTATGCGCCATGTCAACAACACGATCGATCGCTTCCAGTTTCTCCTTTGGTACATTAAGCCAATAGTTGAATGCAGCAATCAGCCTCCCGCGAATATTCTTGCCAGGGTTTGATGCAATATAGTTGAAGGGTTCTAGCAATACCTTTGAAGCAATCGTGAGAAAGGGCAGCGGATAGTGTATTCCGAGTCAGCAGCTCAGCTCTGCACACCTGTTCGCGCTCGGCTGTCCACAAGCTAGATGAACCCTCGACCGTCGACAGGAAATTGTTGTAACTCGAAAGAGGCATCTATAGGCTGAAGAACAAAACGTGGAGTTAACACGCTGACATAGATAGAACGCACTCGGATCCAAGTTGCCGGGGCCGCTGTGTATCCTTATCGGATTCCCACGGCCCGCAATCGGCCTGTCGTAGAAGGCAGAAGAACGAGGAAACCATTAATTCACTTACAAAGGGGATGAGTGACTGATATATGCAGTCATGTAGACCGAAGGAAAGCGAAGGGAAGGTATACATTTGCTCACCTTTCAACTTGATCAGAAGGCGCTATCATAGAGTTAGTACTCGTCACCGGGCGGTCGAGTCCCGGGGCCCGACTTGCAAGCGCCAGAGTCGCCAGAAATAGGAGAGCAGAAAGCCTTGGCGCCAGACGACACGCACGGCAGCCAATCCCAAAGTGAGGAGCGATGATGATCTCATTTCGATCCTCAAACTTAAGGCAAATTTGATTTGACTTCGAAACAACGATTAGGGCAGTAAGCAATCCAGGTGAGTATAACCGTACAACGACAAGCGTAGATGACAACGATACAAGCAGATCGTGATCTCGCACTTGACCCCATCTACAAAAATCCGCTCTCTTGCAGCAAACGTGCCATCTTCTCATCTTCCCTTTCACGAGGTTCCCGCTCCAAACTAAGATTCCAGAACTTATCGCCAATGCCGGTCTGGTCATTGAACTTTCCAAGTGAATCTTCGATATACATCTGAACTGCCGCAAGCGGATGGAAGTGATGAGGTAGTGTTTGCCAACGCTGAATATTTTGGATGACTTCGGAGGCCTTTTGGCGCTTCCGGAAATTAACCAGATTCCCTGGCAGGGTATCCTTGGAACCGTCTTGAATGAAAGTTAGGGTAGAAAGGAAAATGCCTGTGACCACCAAGTTAGAAATCACCTGACGCGCCCATTCGACATGTCCTTACCGATGAAGGGCACGCATGGGGGTGCAACTTTTGCGAGCGTCGAACGATAATTGTTAAAGTTCTTGCCCGAATCGATCGTCCTCTCGCAAGCGCTCAGCTGCGCTAGATGTCGCGCACTGACTTGTTCCCAAGAACGCTTCAACCGGCGGATAGGAGGCGTATTTAGCCCAGATATGATAGCAACCATACTAGAATAGTTGTGCAAAGATCGACAACGCTATCATCGGAGTCAGCGGCAACCTTTTCATACTATACGTATCACTTACATCAGCGACAGATATAAACTGTTTGAGAATAGCTCCTCGCTTCCTATTGTCGTCAGGAGTGAGCACCGAATCAACGACCCAGTTGGCAATCTGTGGGATATTAGCTCGTGTATTTATACCAAGACGCGAACCTACCCTGTTGCTGGTTTGAATAACCCGAGTAATATTATCATTGTGATCAGTCTTTTGCTCCCGCGATCTCAAGAGACATTCCATGGGACGGATTTTTTGGTACAATTGACTCTCCAAAATCGTCAACTGTCGCGCTAATTCCAGAGGATCAACGTCGAGGAGTTTCAATCGCTTGTTTATCTTGGGCACGATGGATGTGGGAGGAGACACTAGATTCGGCGTGATCGTCTTTTTGAGTTCTCCGGCGCGCTAAGAATATCATGAAAATCTGGCCATCCTGGTAATCTCGCATTACCTACAGCACGATCGATCAAAATCACAAGTTGCTTGGATATTGCAATCTTGCTGACAGCATCTTGCAGCAGGAACTCCTTCATCCGGTCGAGAATGTACATGTCATCTTTCTCGAGGAAATCGTCATCGACTACCATAGCTTTGAACGTATTAAGCACCCTACAAGAGACTTGTGAAGACCAAGCCCGACAAGGATAATAAGAACGAACCTCATCTGGATGATGTGTTGCTTGAACTTTCTCCACTCCTCCGACTCAGTAGGAGTTAGGTTATTAGGTGGCCGGATGAGGAAGCGTTCGACAAGGAGCTCGAAAAGTTCGTCTAGAGTCGTGAATGATTTGTACGTCATCAAGAATGTCTTGATGAAGGTTGGGTCTGATCAACAGGTCATTGGAAAGGTCTGTTATCCTGCCGTGAGCTACGCACCGCCAGTTTCATGTGATGTGAGACGTTCTACAAGAGCTGGGACTGTCCCGGCGCGAACGCTGCCATCAATATCGATGACCATGTCATTCTTGGTATAATCTGGCCGCAGGTACCATGGCTTTGTGCTAACGATATGCTCGGGAGCGTCGTCCCCGAAAATCTTCTTTATCTTCTGCGCGTTGGTAGCAGCCCGAGTTAGAGTTGCTGTGACAACATGTCATCATAAGTGGGAACAGAACAGTGAAGGGACCCACAGTCATCGTCATTGAATGACATCGTCTCGCTCACGGATGTTCCATCCGGACATCGTTCTGACGAAACCAGAGTGTGTACCGACAGAGTATAATCACTGGATGAGGCACTCCGCGTAGAATCGGGCTTGGAGCGATCCTCCAGAGTGATCGTGTTGTCGGACATTTGAGATTGGCTGCGGAACGTCGGAACGCGGTCGGGTTGGATTGTGCCCTTCTTGCTTCCTGGAGCGCCAAATGCCACCTCTATATCAACGATATCTTCACTCTCCGGGTCGGCGGGGTTGAGAACCGACATGGGCCGCACATCGTAATGACTATCCATGATACTTAACCGCGATACCCGCCACTCGATTGCCCCCTTGTAATCTCCTTCAGCAATATCCGCTTGGTCGTGTCCCACGGATAGCAAGGCGTCCAGGGTCTGTAGAAGGAACTGGAGATTCGACTTGATCGATGCAGCTATTGCATCCAAATAGTCGTAAAGATCGTCCCTGTCCTGGGAGGACATCCTGCTCGAGGGCTGGCGGATGTGTTGGGTGGTTGAGAACATGATTGATGCGTCGTCGTAGAGGGCTTGCACGGCCGACTCCAAAGTACGACTCAACAGCCGTGCTTTATCCACTGTCTGGGTGTACAGTGCGCTATTTTCCTCGGCGGCGGATTCCGTGTAAAATCCATCGATATCGACATGGTAGGCGATATGAAGGTTGGACACAAACAGCAGGAGCGTAAAAAGCCCTGTGAGAACGTCCCTGCCAGCCATCCAAACACGTTGTACTGTCCCGTAGACTAAGTACCAGGAACGACAACGCGGCCGAACGGTACTCACCAGATTCATCAACGCGGTTTCTCAAAGCAGTGTGTAGGCCTCCAAACTTCGCTTGCACAGACACCATGCACGCCTTGAGTTCCGAAAAGGCATCTGAGCCGAGGACAGTCTGGGGAAACTCTTCGGGGTCATCCATAGGAACCCAGCCGAATCCCTTCCATGTTCCACCATAGCCAGCTCCCACCAGTCCAAGTCCAACGTGAATCACGGAGAAGCAACCCTGTACTCGCTTAGCTCCGACTGTTGCTTGTTGTTCGCTATGATATCTCTGGACTTCAACGACAAATGCCACGATAGCTCTATCAAGCTCCTCTGCATCACTCTCGATGCGAGAGGCGGTTTCCTGCGCAGCGGGACCTGAATCATATTCCATTGCACGTGCCGAGAGGACCAACTTCGACAATGTTGCCGTAACCTTGCGCTGGGCGGGTTTAAGGAGCGTTTGTGCAGCGGTGGTCTCACGTCGGTCCCGGAGATCCCGTGGGATAAGTTGGCTTGGTATATGGCCGGATGGAGGTGCCGAGATATAAAGAAGGTTGCGAACAGCGACCACAACCAGCCTGATATGGTGGTCAAGGGCTTGTGCATGTTCAGGCCGAAGAGAGGCCCCGGCAAGTGACTGGTTCTTCTTAACAACGGACGCAATAGCATCCCGAGCAATGTGTGATAGGTCGGAAACCAAGTCCGGGGGCGATGGTGCAAGGGATTGTTGCAAAGACTGAGCGATTCTCTCCGCGGCAGTAAGCTCCAAGGCGGGATTTCTTTGGTCAGCCGGAACTAGCTCGTCCAGTTGACCATTCTGGGAACTTCTGCTAGTGGAAGGGGATACATCTGGATCCGAAGAGTAGAGAGCGGAATCATCCGAGTCACTGATGTGTTCAGGAGGGCTTTGATGCCGCTCGCGTATGCCGCGGTCCTGCCGTGCTGCAAAGTCCGATCGAGAACGAGTGATCTGATCTGGTTCGTCGTAACTGTTGAATTCCGAGGAGGTCGTAGAGGAACTAGTGAGGGCACGAGCGCGGCCCTTCTTGGCAGAGACCTCAGTCTCCGGAAGCGTCCAGCTCACTTGGCCCGTCTGCTTATTCAGGTAAAAGTACGACATGCCGTCATCGGCAAGCCGTCTGATCCAAGGTTCCGGGGTGCCCGACCGTTTAGGGACACCAAAACCAGCTAGGGGGGTATCCGCAAGCGCCCCGAAACCCAATCCGGCGCCAGTCCCAGTACGAGCGCTAGGTGGTGAAGGAGTCAAGCCAGCGAGATCACCGTCAGAAGAGTCATCGATATCGAGAGGCAAGTCGCGAGAATGTTGACCTGTTTGCGTGTTGATGTAGTAGATCTATTGCAATCATTAATCATCGCTGGGGTTGAAAGCAGTAATGGAGTAACATACCTGACCGTCTTGCGTAACTTGTGGCATCCAAAAGTCATTTGACATGGTTTCTCCTTGAGAAATGGCATTCCCAAGTCCAAGAAAGGTATTGGAAGAGTCGACAAGCTCCGCTGCGCCCCATTCGGGTTCCGGGGTATAGTGGTCCTGGCCGATTTCTCTCTGAAGCAGACCCTGCGAGTCTTGAGAGGTCTCCCGTACCTGTTGCAATGGAAGATTCTGCGATGCTTGATGTTCATAGTGGGACAACGCGAGTTCTGCTTCCTCTTCGGAGATTATGGTCACGTAGTTTGACGGGAACCAACCCCGTTCATCGCCGAGAAGTCCATCCCACCAGCCGGACTCCAACTGGGTGAGGACCTCTATGATGTCGCTTTTGCGAAAGGATAAGGATGAGGCATCATTCGTCTGGTAATCATATAGGGCGCGACAGAAGAAGGTGGTGATGTATTGCTCTTCGGGGGCCTCGTCCGGACTAACGCCATTCTGGTAAGTCAGACCACCGTAAGCGAGGGTAGCCATGGCGAGGCTAGGGAAGAACGAGGGAGATTTGCAAGATGCGGGTGGAACGTTGAGGACGACGGAGACGAGGGGAGTCGACTTGGCCAAGTTACATTCGGATGAAGAGTCTGCGCGGTGCCTTCTTCTCGCTCACTGGCATATTATGTAAGCAACCACTCGTTCCCAAGGATCCCTTGTGCCACGTCCGTCGTCCGCGACAGCCTATCACGTCCGTGTCATAATCGCATCATATGTATACTAGACATGTGTGCCTCGTGTTGGAAAAGTATCTCAGTTCGTATCAGGGTCATCACCGCTTCAGCGTCCTCTGCTTCTCCGCAAACTGCACGATTTTTCTGTCGACAAACATTCCCTTGCGCTCTCGCACGGCGTCCATATACTCCTTGGCTAGGTTCGACCGATCTGCTTTCTCACCGAGATCCTCTAGCTCCTCCTCTGTCGTGGGCACCCAAAACGGATCTTGATCGAGCATTTCATAACTACCCGCTTCCGTTCAGTCTGACACGGTTTGAAACAATCATCACCTACATACCCGCTAAAAATTAGCTGAGGGCTTGCGGCGCCGGATGTTCGTTTCCTTATATCTTGGATCCATGTCAATTATCCGTGTGCCCTGAGTCAAAACTCGCGCACCATCGGCAAACCCGAAACTCTCCACCACAGGCAGTAGCGCGGAGACGGTAAAATAGGACGTCCCCTCCTTCATCTCTTCGCCCACAATTCGGCCACGTCGTCTTGCCACCACACCATACACTTTCCCAAGGACGTCCGCTGAGAGTAAACGACGATTGCGTGAGTCAACATCGCACCACGGTATCGGTAACTTACTAGAGGCTTGAATATCACACGAGTACATTGCCAACTTGAGCCTCGGCGACCAATCCAGAAGGGCATTCCTGCAGACATCTCTCACGGCTGAAATCACGGAACCGGTCACCTGCGTTAATCTATTCTGGACTGCTCCCCATCAGCCCATCAATTCACCTCGTCCAGGCCAAGAACGTACCAATCTCCTTTTCCAAAATTTCAGCGTCAACTTGGACATCTTCGACAAAGTAAGCAACTCCTTCAACGGGCTCGGCGCACAGCGGACCCTGAATGGTCGCAAGCTGAAATCCTCTCTCGATATGACCCGTGAAATCGGTGTCTTTCTGTAGCCCGTTCTCCATTCGGGACATATCCGAAGCCTGATCCCGCATCAAGCGCCGTTTCAGCCTGCGAGAACAGTTACCACATTGTGCCGCAGGACCATGAAAGTAACGCACGATGTGGGAATGGCATCTTTACGGGCATCGATTAGGAGACATCCCCCAGCACCCTGGGGGCCAAATGCCCAAATCCTATCAATAATGTCCACCCATTCGCCTCCCGCTTCAGTACACTTATCCTTCAAGGCGACCCAGAATTGTTCTGGTTTGACACTTGGAACATGCACCAGGTTTCCCTGCACCTCAGGACGGTCTCCGTCCACAATGGCATTGCTATCTGCATCAGAAGTACCCCGATCAGTGGACTTGCGTTCTTGTAGCAGTGATCTCAGCGTTGCCAGATTCTGCTGAATAAAAAGGAGAATGTTGTTCGGCAGCGGTACCGACCGCAGAGTGAAGGTAACGATGTTCTGAGAACTCGCCCCTTTCATGGTCCCACGTACGGCATTGGGCGTCTTAGGAGGTGCCATATCTGGAGGGACTTGATAACAGATATGAATGCGAAAACGTCGGGACTTACCTTGGGCCTTGATCGTGGTCTCACGGAAGGGAACAATGGGTTTAGAAGCCTGAATCTCCACTCGCGCAAAACGTTCACGCAGGTCCTTGAGACATCTCTGTAGGAGTTATTGTATCTGCGAAGGCACAAGGTGAACGCTAGACGTACCTCCAAGTGTAATTCTCCTGCTGTAAGAATGACGTGCTCGCCCGTTTGTTGCTGGAAAGTCTCCACACATGGATCTGCCTGTGCCAGCAGGGACAGCCCACTGACCAGCTTCGGCATGTCAGCAGGATTTTCGGGCTCCAGCGCGACCCGTACGATAGGCAGTATCTAGAGAGAGCATGGATTTAGTGTGTGGGTAGACGGGGACAATACGGCCAGGACAATACCATTCGATTGGCACCGCCAAGATTGATGAGACATTCCTGATCCTGCTGACGACTACTGTCTTGAAGAATTCCAGCTTCTCCGGGGGAACAGAGAGTCGCATTTCTCCAGACTTTTCCCTCCAATCCCCTGATCGCGAAAGTATTTCCAGCTCTAACGCTAGCAACCGGCTGTAGCTCACGTCCCATCATGACGTACAGACCCTCTACCTCTGCGATCACAATGTTGTTAACATTCGCAGGCTGATCAGGCGATAAAGCGGCGCTGTATTTGGGTAAGACGCAATATATTCTTGTCCCAACCTTGATGGTCCCAGAGTATAGGCGAGCAAAGCCGAGGAGAATTTCGTCATTGGCCGCGGGGAATATTTCCGGAGCGTCAGCGGTATCTTCAGGGGCCGCGGTGTTTGGTATACTTTCCAAATGATCTGCCGCTGCGTCCCTGCGCGTCTCTCTAACAGCTCTTCCTCGTATGCGTAGTTCCTCTGCTGTTAGAGGTCTAACCTTGTTCTCGGGGAGTTCTTTCCTCGGAACTGCAAACATTTTGCTAACATACGCCGTGATGTATGCGCCAGCCCCTGAGCTGGAAGAGTAGAGATCCCGCTCTAATTTATTTTTGGGCTTGATTTCCTGATCGAAGACGTTCGGATATAGCATCCGAGGTAGGCGCACTGCTTGAGCAGCAGGAGGTGAAGGGACAATGTCGATGACACTTTGAATTACACAAGTCGAAAGCGATAACCATTGATTGAAGATGAGGGATAGCAATTGTCGACCGTCTTTCGAACGGAGATCACGAGGTAAAAGCTTCAAATTCAGCGCGGACACAATTTTGGACACCTTCTCGGGATTCCTAGTAGCAACTATGTCAAATATTGCTGGTCTCAGTGTTGAATACTGACGGGTTCAAGACGACAGCATCGTAGACGGCCCATAAGTTTTCCAACACAAAGTGCACGAAGAGAGGCTTTAAGGAGCGTCCTCGCAGATGCTTGTAACTGATGACTCTTTTCGTCTTCGGATCTAAATAAAAATCTCCCCACAAAACGCGCCGCAGGTTGGCTTCCTTGAATCCAAGTTTGGCAGAGTAGAGCTGGGCGAACTTCCCCACACGGAAGCCCCACCCATCTATAGCGGATGCGAAAACAACATTTCCACGTTCCGGTGCAAAATATATGTCTTCATCGTCTTTCTCTTTGAAGATGTCCTCCTCATTTGCTGTAGCCTCTCCTTCATCTGCGTATTGATCCTTCTTCGCAGCAAGTCGACGGTCCCGTTCTTCCCTCCAGCGGAGATCATCTTCCATGCGTTCACCAGCAAAAAATTCGCCCATCACCACGTTCACCTGTTCAATGAGCCGCGCGAGATGGTGATAAGCTTCGATCGGAGAAAGCTTCAGCTCAGTGATCAGTCTGTCAAGCTTGTTGATTACGAGGATCGGGCGTAAATGGTCCTGCCATGCTTGTCTGAGCACAGCGATAGTCTGTAGGTGATTACCAGGCGAAGGGTTTTAGGCTGGAGAGGCGGAGACTCACTTGAGTGCAAACTCCTTCGACGACATCAACTAGCACTAACGCTCCGTCACACAATCGAGAAGCGGTAGACACCTCCGTTGAAAAATCTACATGCCCTGGGGTATCAATCATGTTAATAATATATGTTTTGAGGGGTGTTCCTGTGAATGCCAGTCACGATACTTCCTTTCACCACAGTATATGCGTACCGTCATCGCGTTCCCTGACTTGGAACTTGAGTGAAACCGCACTGCTTTCCATTGTAATACCGCGCTCAATCTCATCTTCGCGACTATCCAGATACCGCAGCTTTCCGGCCATCTTGGGCGATATGATGTTGTTTGCTGCCAGGAGCGCGTCCATGAGTGTGGTCTTTCCATGGTCTACATGGCCAAGCGTTGTAATGCTCCTAACATTAGCCGGGTCGGGGGCTTCGGGACTTGGCTGACTGCTCGACATCGGGTGCGGTGTGGCCCAGGCTGAGGCTTCTAACAAAGCTTCCGTGTCCTGTGCAAGGTATGTATCATGTAAATGACTCGGATCTGCGGCCGTCCCGACAATCGTAGCCGTAATTACATAATCTAAGAACAGTGAGCAGAGCCGGGCCGCCATGAACGTACTGTAGGGACGTCTAACCCAATCGTTCCTTCATGGTCTTAGCGCTTCTTCTAAGCTCTCTCTCAGGGTATCATCCAGCCCCTTCCCGATCAAGACCAGCTTTCCAGAGTCGGGAATTCCAACCACGTCTCGTGCTTCCACCAGCGTAATCTCGTACATGCTCTGTACTCCCTGAAGCATGAATTCTTCTCTGGTATGCAGGATGAATAGTCCCTTGCAACGTAGCACCCTGAGATCAAAGTTATGGTCCTTGCGGTCTCCCCCCGTTGGTTCGTCATGTCGCCAAAGTAGTCCTTGAATCCAATGCTCGAGCTTGATGAGTTGATCGGGTGTGAGAGGAGGGATGGACAATTGAAGGCTAGATATCCCACGGAGTTCATAGTGGGTAGCGGAGCTCTGGCAAGTATGGTCATGAGAGCCATCCGGAGCGTCACCGCAGTGGTGAGGTTGGAAGGTGGCGTTTTGTAGTTGTTTGGCTCCCGCGTAGGCGTCGATGTTCATGATATGGACTAGATCGATATTTGCCTGTATCGTCCGGTGAATGGGTGCTGACGGATTGACTTTGTGAATCATTCCTTCTGTCGCAATCAGTTTGTCGTCCGATACGAGGTCGACCTTGTTTAGTAGAACCACGTCCGAGCAAGCTATTTGTCTGTTCCACGCAAGTGTCAGCATACGTATGATCCCTGTGAACTAGCGCACCTGAGGCTCTCGCCGATGCCATCGACTGAATGGTCCTCCTCCATTTGCTGATTAACTATTAGATCAGAGGTCAAGCTTCCCATGAATTAACGCTCGTGGATACCTGCTGGCCAAAGGCTGCGTCTACTACGCAGACCACACCATCGAGGGATATTTGCTTGCGAAGCCCCGCGGAGTACTCTTCGTTTAGCCAAAACATAGACGCAATGGGACCTGTTTCATCGAAGCTCGACTCAATTTGGACTTGAATGATAGTGATGATTCTTACCGGGGTCAGCAAGTCCAGTAGTCTCGAGTATGATGTGGTCAAATGCACCCTTCCGTTCCATCAGTTTCTCGATGGCAGCTATGCCCGCATCTTTGATGCTGCAGCATAGACACCCGTTTGCTAGCTCAAGAAATTCCTCAGAATTCTCGGCCATCGGGTCCTCACTAGAGGAAACATTGATTGCCTTTGCTAAACCAAGGAAGATAAATGCGCGATAGGGACATGTTCACCTGTCGACCAACCTTCGATATTCTGCTCCATGATGAGTGCTCAAGCTTGGAATGCAAGCATGCGACTCACAGCTGTGTCTCCAAACTCGTTCATGATGACTGCGATGCGATACCCGTGTCGCTCTGTAAGTATGCGCCTGCACGTTGTCGATGGTGCAACCAGAGTGATGGAATAGCAAGCACACTTACCTCAACAGCGTCGACTTTCCGGCGCCGAGGAAGCCTGTGATTATAGTGCAGGGGATCCGCCGTGGTTCCTGTGATGCTGTCAGTGGTTCGATGGATAATGCCTCATGGTCAATGAGCGTCCTGCGCTGTATAGTAAGTCGTCAGTGCCACGGGATCGAACCAACCTTGAACCCACGGTATGTCATCGTCTTGGTTCATGTCCAACTCCCCTCCGAACTCCGATAAATCACTTCCGAGCCGTCAATTGCCCCTCCACTACTTTCATCCTTATTCGTTACCGTTCATCCTTCTTTCCATCCATGACTGCGCTCAATCTCACCGACGAGGCCCTGAGGAATCTTGTGCAAGGCCCGGGTGATGTGGAATGGAGGCAAGTCAGAATAACATTTTGCCAAGCCATCTCAGTGCCCGGCTTGTTCGTTGCCATAGCTCACGATGGTCTAGGTACGAGATGAGACGGGAGTGTCAAGAAATACTACCTGGTCTTTTGCTTGGTCCATTCCAAGCTTCGAAATCACTGGAGACGTTAAAATCCCTCGGTGTCACTCATATGTAAGTCATGGATGTTTGTCGGTGTCCAACTCCTGGCACCGCTGTTTGAAAGTTGGCCACTTGAAACCACCCACTGGCCACCGTGTACGGGGAGGTTAACAAATGCTCTATGATGATTCTATAGTGTCTGCATAAGAGATCGGAAAGAGGCATTCTCTGTTAAGCCTCGCTTCCCTGATCACTTCAAATATTTGGTTTTGGACGTGGAGGACAACGAAGAACAAAATGTCATCAGACTATTCCCCGAGTAGGCTCCTTCAAGGTTCTTCGTGTTCAAAGCTGAACCGGTCTCACATAGAGCGGACCAGTTCATTCAACAGGCTCTGACTCAAGGAGGCAAGGTTCTCGTACATTGCAACGGTGCGTCAATTCTGCCAAACCCCTGTATTCTCTGTCCATTATAATAATAATTTTACGTTAGGTGGCATCTCATTGTCCCCTGCATTCGTGGTCATGTTCGTCATGCGGCATTGTCAGCTGTCCTGGGAAGATGCTCTCCATTTGGTACAAAATCGGCGGTACTGTATATCACCAAACGGTGGTTTTTTGACGCAGATCAAAGTACACAACTTCCTAGTAATGTTTTCCTCGCTGATTTCTACCTCTTTCGATCACCTGTGTAGGAATATGAATCCATATACAAGGCGAAAGCTGCGGTTGCCAATTTTCCTACAGCACCGATGCAAAGAGTGGTGTCCCGTAGGAAGAGGGAAGATGAAGAAGATGAATCGAGGTTCATATTACCCCGCCTTCGGCCTGCACGCCCTAATGATTTCCCACAGAATAGAAGACCGTAAAAGGGTGCTGGTTGACGACCATGACGATGATGGCGATGACGCGATGATGGCGACAGGACCCTGACATCGCGATATGATGGCCTCTCGCTGCGTCGATCGGTCCGAGATAATTATTATACTGTATAAATGAGTTGAATTGTCTACCTATGAATATACTTAGGTGTTCTATGGGGGTATGAAGTGCGATAAAAACGGTGATGTTTGACTATAATGACTTGATCTTGGCCTTTTCCTTCTCCAGCACAACCTGCTTCGCATGGACATCTTTATCGAGGCCCGTAAGTGTTGGTCTATCAATAAACTGGAGAGTACCATACCTTTGCGTTTTACAAAGGCCTCTATTGATATCCCTGCAAACACAATAGCCGCTCCGAGCCACTGGCCAATGGTCAGTTTATGGTTGTACACCACTACCGACAAGATCATGGTGAACATTTTCCGGGTAAGAGTGATTGTCCTGCAAACGAGATGAGACACAGGCGGGAAGAGCAATTATGATACTAATACTGACACTAAAGTCAACGATCCAAAGTGCTGGAGTGTCTCGAAGATAAACAGTTGGCCAAGCGCACCCGTCAGTGAAAACTGGACGAGCGGTACGACAACCGAGGGGTGTGACTTTATGAATTCCAACGCACTGGAAAATTCGCTCTGTGCGCTGGATGAGGGGTGGAGGACGGGGATATGAGGTAACGGGAGCATTCCAAGGGCTGTGGTTAACACCGTACAGAATGCATTGATCCAGAACATCATCTGCTGCCCTGAGACCTTGTACTTCGAGAAAATTTCATCCTGTGTTGAGTTGACGGCGCCATCAAGGATCAAGTTAACGAGAAGATAAGCGATGCCGATGAGCTGGAGGTATGGGGACTGTGCTCCGTCAGAGGTCTTGTTGGATGTTGCTTTGGATGGTTTCTCGTTTCCGAAGAACATGAACACACTAATGCCGGTCGTAACCAATGCAACCACGAGATACTTGTGAGGAGCAAATTTGCGTCGATAAAGAAGGAAGTTCATGAGCATGACGGGAACGAGCTTGCATGACTTTCCGAGTACCATGGTAGGGTATGTGATATACGAGAGCGCGGCGAAACCGAACGGAGCCGCCAGGGCAATGAAACTGGAACATTGGAGGTAACTGAGGAGGAGGCGTTTACGATAAGAGAGACCATCCGTAGAAGGCGGGTGTCCTTGTCTAGATTCCTGAGAGTGGCCATTGATGAAAACTTTCGTATTCGAGGAACCATTCGCTTTAGATGATCCGTTGGACTGCACGGGTGTGGGGACATCGAGGCCAAGAAGTGAAGAAAATGAAGACCCTGGCTTTCCACGCATATAGATGTAGGAAATGGCGGATAAGGAACTAAGGAAGCTCTGGCATGTCCCAATGAATAATGCCGACTTGAACTTGTGGGTGGATTGCCCGTCAATAGACTGAAATGGAACTGACACTACATGCGTGAAATCAGTTTCAGAGCTCGGTAGAGTAGACCTATGATCTTACGTCGCTCTTGCGCGATGGCCCAGAGCTGGTCGTGGCTTTGGGTTAGTTGGATTTCGCTTGGAACATGACGGGACAACGCACGAGAAACATGGCGTACACGCCCGTTATACATAGACCAAGTCTGTGTAGCTATGTCAAGGCAAGGACTACGATAGAAGGGTAATGAAGACAAACCTTAGTAGAGACATTGCGAATGCCTTCCGAAGGGAACGACTCCAAGGCGAAATTTAATAAAACACCTCTACGTGTCACTGTCGTTGTGACCCTAACCCTAAACTAATGTTAGGGTTCCAAATTCATCCATCTTCAGTCGGTCGCTGGCAGACCCCAACTCCACGTTCTCCATTCAGATTGAGATGCAACCCTTATTTCGAGTTGGGACAAAGCTACAGTGATCCACCATCACTTGAAACAGTAAATTTTATGCAATTGTATAACTTTAGGCTCCAGATACGAAGAATCTACATTCTACGGCCCTCCGGGCAACCCTGGACCCGCATTAGTGCTTCACCAAGTCCCCGCTACGTTGTATTATGTAATCATCTCAGGAGACCAAATCGGACCGGCATTTCTTATTATGGTTCAGGAATTTTGAACGACAGACCTCCATTCGGGTCAAGAGGCGTGCGTTAGCACGCCCGGGCACACGGACTGGGCGGGGGGGGGGGGGGGGGGGGGGGGGGGGGGGGGGTGACCGTGATTATAACGCTTTGTAATACACCAATCTGGAAATTCTGTCACGCTTTCGATCAACTTTGATATTGGAACACACGAGGATAGCAACAAAAAGAGGTACAGAGGTGATACGAGAGCATGTAGTAATGTGGGTATGAAGTAGCACATGGACCAGGAACTTTCAGGTGACCGGTAAGGACGGTAAGCCATTGACAAAGTCAGGTCACTGGCAGACTGACATTTTGACAAGCTCGGGCCGGTCCCGCTCGCGTTGGTGGTACATCATGATGTTTCCCCACGATGGAATGATACCTTCAAGGCCAAAGTGAACGACATGTCTCAGACATTTGTGAATGATATGGTAATGTCGGTCCAATTTGCATCACATAAAGGGCCTTAATTTGTCGGGCGCTTCATGAAGCCACGGTGCCTAGACCACTTCTGTTCATCCTGGATCTGCGACGGTCGACGGATGAGGATATCTGGTAAGGTTCGTCGTTTGACATGCCATCATCGTCGTTTTATCATCATTTCAGGGCGTCTTCGGGAACTAAGGGCGAGGACTCGCACACGAACCAGACAGGCAAGGTTCCATCCAAGAGGACACAATCGTTCGGGCCGAAATGTTCCCATGAATCGACAAGGAGTGCAGAGCACTGCAGACCGGTGGATACACACCGCGAAAATGTGATCATATCGCTTCAGCTATGCCCAAAGATTACACATGCGCTGCGATGATCCCTGCCACTATTACCACCGCCACTGATTCGGACGAGTGAAACCGGCAGACATAATGACACGATGCGCATAAGGAGTGCGTTCGCTCCAAGTGCGGGAGTCGCCATTCATGTTCCATGGAGATCACGGTGCTGTGCCAGACAGTGGCGTTACTAAGTGCATATTAGTCGTCGCCGACCGGTGTCCAACGGGCACTGTTTCCGTCGGGGCTTCGCAGGGGTGTAGCCCCGGGGTGTACTGCGTCGCTGCGTGGGATGATAATCCTGCGAAGTTCCCGGCGGATTACAGTTATAAGTTTCGGTGTTTCCACCGGGCGACGTGCTACTCTCTTTCCAACCTTGACCAGAAATATTGCGTGGGAAAGTGCCACGTTCCTTTTTGAAAACAGAGCACTCTCCTGCTCTGCTCTTGTTTCCTTAGACTTTGCTTGTTTTATTCTCGGCGAGGGAATCGCTCTGCAGGCCCTCCACTTGGTTGTCGCACTCTGTTAATAGGTTCTTCTGGTTCTGTTTGTATCGCCCGCAATGCCCGTCACGTCTTCCTCCGACGTCGCTATCCTCACAGTCGGCGTAGTTCTCGCTGGTGCTTATCTCTTCCGTGATCAAATCTTCTCTTCCAAACAGAAAGTCGTCCCGGCTGCTCCAACCAAAGTCTCCAATGGCCATAGCAACCCGAGGGATTTTGTCGCCAAAATGAAGGAGGGGGTATGGATCCGTATTGTCCCACTCTTGGCCCCTCAATTGACTGGTTTGTACTTTAGAAAAAGCGCATTGTCATCTTTTACGGTTCGCAAACGGGTACTGCTGAAGAATACGCCATTCGTCTGGCCAAGGAGGCAAAATCCAAGTTCGGTCTTTCCTCTCTGGTCTGCGACCCCGAGGAGTATGACTTTGAGAACTCCGACCAGATCCCAGAGGATTCTTGTGTCTTCTTTGTCATGGCTACCTATGGAGAGGGCGAGCCCACGGACAATGCGGTGCAACTCATGCAGAACTTGACAGACCAGTCCTTCGAGTTCACCAATGGCGAACACAAGCTAGAGGGTCTCAAATACGTCGTATTCGCTCTCGGTAACAAGACTTACGAGCACTATAATGCCATCGGTCGTAATGTTGACACCGAGTTGACCAAGATGGGCGCTGTTCGGATCGGCGAACGCGGCGAGGGTGACGATGACAAGAGCATGGAAGAGGATTATCTTGCATGGAAGGATGGCATGTGGGAGGCATTTGCTGAGGCTATGGGCGTCGAAGAGGGTCAGGGTGGAGATTCCCCCGACTTCACCGTTACAGAGCTCGATTCGCACCCCTCGGAAAAGGTCTACCTCGGTAAGTTTGACACTTTATATTCGCGTCCAGGATATTCAATTGTTCACTAGGTGAATATTCGGTTCGTGCTCTGACCAAGACCAAGGGCATTCATGATGCCAAGAACCCTTACGCATCCCCCGTTTCGGTATCCCGCGAACTTTTCAAAGTCAGTGCAAATCGGAATTGCGTGCACATGGAATTCAACATAGAAGGCTCCGGAATCACTTACCAACATGGTGATCATGTCGGCGTCTGGCCATCCAATCCTGACGTCGAGGTAGAACGCTTGCTTTGTGTGCTTGGGCTCGGAGACAAGAAAGATACCGTGATTAATATTGATTCCCTCGATCCAGCCCTGGCCAAGGTTCCTTTCCCTGTTCCTACCACTTACAGCGCGGTCCTTCGCCACTACATCGATATAAGCGCGGTTGCAGGTCGTCAAGTACTGGGAGTCTTTTCGAAGTTTGCACCATCTCCCGAGGCGGAGGCGTTCCTCAAAAAGTTGAGCAGTGATAAGGAAGAATACGCCGCAGTTGTCACGAACGGATGCTTCAAACTCGGAGAGGTGCTTCAGCTTGCCGCTGGAAATGACATTTCGGTTTTCCCCACCACTGATAACACCACTGTGTGGTCTATTCCCTTTGACATCATCGTTTCCTCCATCCCTCGTCTGCAGCCTCGCTACTACTCGATTTCTTCCAGCCCCAAGCTTCATTCTACTACAATCCATGTCACTGCCGTGGTGCTCAAGTATGACTCTGTCCCAAACTCTCTATCCCCAGCCCGTTCCGTCTATGGCGTTGGCACGAATTTCCTGTTGAATGTCAAACATGCCGTAAATGGGGAGCCTGTCACGTCCCTCCCTTCCTACGCAATCGAAGGACCCCGCGGAGCTCACAAGGATGAAACACTATACAAGGTCCCCATTCACGTGCGCCGTTCGACATTCCGCCTGCCAACCAACCCCAAGAGCCCCGTTATCATGATTGGTCCCGGTACTGTGGGTATTGTAGCACGCACGATACTAGATTTGCTTTCTGATGAAATGGCAGGGTGTTGCTCCATTCCGCGGTTTCGTGCAAGAACGTGTCGCTCTCGCGAGACGCACGATTGAAAAAAACGGACCGGATGCACTCAACGACTGGGGCACTGTCTCACTTTTCTATGGCTGCCGCAAGTCTACCGAGGATTTCTTGTATTCTGAGGAATGGCCTCAGTATATAGAAGACCTCAAGGGAAAGTTCAAGCTCCAGTGTGCTTTCTCCCGAGAGCCTCCCTACAAACCAGATGGGAGCAAAATATATGTGCAAGACCTTATCTGGGATGACCGGAAGAACATCGCGGATGCAATCCTTGTTGGCAAGGGATACATTTACATTTGCGGTGACGCAAAGTCGATGAGTAAAGCCGTGGAGGAGGTGCTTATGCGGATTCTTGGCGAGGCCAAGGGTGGGAGTGCCGAAGTGGAAGGCGCAGCAGAGATCAAGTTGCTCAAGGAACGGTCACGGATGTTGTTGGACGTTTGGAGTTGATAGGTAGTATGAGGATTTCGATCTTACATCCCTTCGGCGTGCCAGGACTGCGCGCACTTTGAACGACATGTATTCACGACGCTCCTGGATATGGATCTAATAAATAGACATGCACCTTACTTTACTTATATTATCTCACGAACCACTCAATAATGTCGTTCCTTGGGCATAAAAAGGTTTCTGCTGGCGGGTACCAGTATATGTAGTCCAATTGATATCAGAATTTTGCACTGGTGTTCAAGTACCTACTAGTAACCGATCCGGATTCGCCAGGCTCTACAGTTGGCCTCCGACATCTTCCACGGCTGCAGCTGGCAGTGTTCGCGACTCGGATGTTGCAGAGCAGGGGCACTGATAGGACTGCAATTGCACTTCGAGCTTTGTCTCGTTCAGGTGGTCGCCGCTCCGAGTATTCGACTCGCGGGGTCAGAGTCGAGGTCAAGACGAGTCCTCGCGACAACCACACATCTCCAACCTCGGCGGCTGCTGAGACGCATGCTACTGGTCCTGTTTCCGAGCAGACCCAAGAACAGAGTTCTCTAACCTCCTCACCTTCGATCGACCTCGAGGCCTTCCAGAGCCGTCTCAGGGAATGGGGTGTTCTCGCGAGTTCTTCTCTCCGACAACGTGCGAACAACTTCTCGAAGAACGCTACCACCAGCTTTTCACACCTTGGCCTGCATCTCAATCGAGTGACAGGGTATGAAGAAATCGACGCCCTGAAGAGACAGGTCGTCGAACAAGGTACAGTACTTCAACTTTTGACTGTTTTTGGTGGAAACCAACGCTTATTACGACCAAGAGGCTCGAATCAAGGCTACGCGACGCGCAGCCAGGGATGCAAAGACAGCCTACGACGACGCAGTCCTCCAACGTTCCATATCCCAGCGACAGGTCAACGACCTTCTCCAGCGCAAGTCTAGTTGGACCGACGGCGACGTCAGCAATTTCACTTCGCTCGTTCGCTCAGACCACTCCTTTGAACAAGAGGAAGCTCGCGCAAAAGCACGCGTCGCAGAGACGGAGGATGCGGTTGATCGAGAGTTTAGCGAGTTGATGAGGGTTATATTGGCGCGATACCACGAGGAGCAGGTCTGGAGCGACAAGATTCGGAGTGCTTCGACTTACGGGTCTTTGGCTGTGCTTGGGGTCAACCTGGTGGTGTTTATCATGGCGATTATCGTCGTGGAGCCCTGGAAAAGGAAGAGGTTGGCACAGACGTTCGAGAAGAAGGTGGAAGAGATGGGTGCCGAGACGAAGGCCTTGATGAATGCCGGTGCAACACGACTAGAAGAGCGGCTGACGGGGCACGAGAAGCTGTTGACCGAGCTGATCACCCAGGTGTCTGCAGAGGCTCGGCTAGGGTTCTTCGCTACAGAAGCAGCTCCCAAGGAGGCAGCTCCAGAGGAGACACCCCCAACTCCGACATGGTGGTCTCAGGTATACGTCGCCAATCCACATCTTGGCGTTATCCGGGGTCGCGAGCTTATGCTTGTAGTTGGAAGCGCTGCGGCCGGTGGAGTCATAACGCTTCTAACACATAGCTTATTTGCAAATTGATAGATCACTAATTCATCTCTTCGTAGCCGAGCACTTATTTGTGCATTGGTTCACC
This sequence comes from Imleria badia, assembly GCA_015039435.1. Lineage (NCBI taxonomy): Eukaryota > Fungi > Basidiomycota > Agaricomycetes > Boletales > Boletaceae > Imleria > Imleria badia. Next base: position 308,482 of record MU130757.1, on the reverse strand, counting down.
TTGCAATACTATATTATTCACCCCTTTCCGCAACTCCGTGCTCCGTGTCAAGCACATTTATGCTGCGATACACTCGACAGTGAACTCTGAAAAGTACGTGTTCGCCATGTGAGACGAGCCTCCTCAGTAGATTGCGAACTCACCTTTCAAGTATAAATTCTCTGCGATCGTGCATGCTACACTCGCTCCAACTTTCACTGTCCCACTTCACCCAACCCCACCCATCTTTGATCTATCACCACAGGCTAGATTCAAGCGCAAACAAGGAGCGAAGATGTACATACTTCTGGTTTCTTGTGTGGCGCCAGCACCACAAGCCAGTGAGCCTTTGTGCTCAGCTCCCGCAGAAGAGCAAACAGTTCGGACGAAGACTTGACAAGATGCAATGCGAAGGAACAGACAACCATGTCAATCCCATCCATAGACACTTCCATATTGCTCGTAGGGCTAACCCCGATTGAGGTTGCAGTCGATATTATGGGGGGAAGCAAGCCTTCAGAGATGTCTCGAAAGGAAAGCGGTGCGCAAGGTAATGTGGTACGTTCTACGTAAGCCGCCTGGGTGTACTGCAGTTCTGTGTGAGTGATTTCTTTGGATCAAGCTAGCACGCACTCACAGGATCTGCAGCTGTAAACAACAAATCATCTGGCACCTGCCTTGTCCTAGGGATTGACGACTCCCCTTCGAGTCCGTCGGTTTCGGTTGACAAAGTATCATGCCGTTGGGATGCCATTCCTTTTTTGCTTGGTTGCATTCCCAAGACTCCGCGTTTCCACCATTCATAAGCAGCTACAGTGACTTCCCCACTTCATCGATGATTGAATGTGCCTTGAGTGGCACTGATGGCGAATAGAACTTGAAGAAAATTCATTACCTGCCTGGTAGAGATGAAATCAATTCCGAGTCCGATCATTGGAGAGGTAGATGGGGACGTGCCGCAAGCCATGTCAAAGATGAGGGGTGATCTGGACCCAACAGCCCTTTTCTCGTGAGTCCACCACCTGAAGTCAAGGGCTGTTGTCCGCATCTGCATAGTATACCCTCTTTCTTAACTGACCTTTCCAGCCAGGTAAACATGCATGCACGGACGCCGGGGAAGTGCGGATTACGATAGGACGCGCCAACCTGTAGTGTAAGATTGAGTAGGGTGTATCGGTGCGATTTCTGGTCGCAAGTCCGAACCTGCTTGTAGTACTTCATTCGATTCAAGAGAATGAGAACAGAGCAGTGACGTAAAAAGGTTCATTGCCGTACATTGTCCACACCGTGCTCCCCATAGTTGGCTCGCATGGATTGTTGAAGGTTACCTGTAGTCCTTACGCGATGGGATCTACCACCATTTGTTCTTTCCAACATGATGATCGATACCGATGATGGTTGATCGAGATCAAGTACTTCTATACTCATTGCAGTAAAAAATATTTATTTGTTTGGACCACCAAACGAATCTCGACGCATTATCTGTGGCGGTCATGTCCCCACCCTGATCTTCGCTAGACAAGTCCAAGTCCACAAGTAATCGCACTTCCCATGGCTACCGAACCCACGGACACCCAAGATGAAGTCGTTCAGGTAGAATCAACGGTACAGCGCGATGCCGATGTCGAAGCAACACCACCAGTAGACAAGGTAGTTGAGCAAGCACGAGAGAAGCGAGAAGGAAGGAAGGAAGGAGCTGCGGTACGAGATCGCGAGCCAGGAAAATCAATCTTGCCCTTCTCAAGGGTACAGAGGATCATCAAAGCGGACAAGGTACGTCCGGTCGCGGCGACACGTTCATTGCGACGGACGAGTGACTGCGGGAGACGCGTTTAGGACCTTCCTATGATCGCTAGAGACGCGACGTTCTTGATATCGCTCGCGACGGAAGAGTTTATCAAGAGGCTTTCGCAAGCATGTCAGAGACTTGCTGAAAGGGAGAAGAGAACGACCGTCCAACAAAAAGACGTTGGTAAAGTATTGCTGTCTTACGTGGTATGCTGCTCATCTCAACACCTCGTAGCGAGTATCGTCCGTCGAGCGGATGAATTTCTTTTTCTGGAGGGTAGGTTAACAGACAGCGATATCTGAAACCCCGTTCATGTGGAATTTTGCAGAAATTGTTGGATCTCAGGAGTCGACGGGGAGACGAAAGCCTCAGAAAGGCAAAGTTGACGTTGGGGCACCTGGTGATCAAGATCAATTGCAGCCCACGCTGCGCAATTTTATGCAGAAAACCAACGAGAATGAGGACACTGGGGAGACTAACAACATTGTCATGAATGAAGATGGAGCTATGCACGCTGGATGAATGCGCGGGGAAGTGTGTAGCAAGTTCATATGTCAAAGGGATGAGTTTCTCTTTGCGATCAGCTGAATATCTTGGCTTGGGGACCAGCCTCTTAGCGTCGTGGAGTTAGTCGACTCATCAATCCACCCATTTACTTTATGAAAGTTGTGCATTAGGTCTGTCTAGTCAAACAGGTGAAACATAATTATGAGTTGGACTACGAGTTGCGAGGACTCATGCCTGCAAAACGAAGCTTTCCATCATTGCCTTCTATGTGTCAATGCATCGTATTAACTTGTCTATTCACGCTAACATTAGGAAAAACAAACATGCGTCATAATGCTGAAGCAACACAATGTGCTACTTCATCTCAGCAAATGCAGCTGCGAGGAACTCCTCAATCTCTCTCTTGTGCTGGGTCTTCAAGGAATGTTTGTAAGTGAATATGGGCAAGAAGACTCATTCTGTACCTTGCTACCCGTCGCGACAGAGCTAGTCGGTTGACGTCCTGCGTAATAAGGATATTTCCCCCGATGGTATTGTGTCTCGTTGGCGGCGGTGAGAATGCGAGGGCCAACATAAGTCCATGCTCCATTGTTGAGCGGCTCCTCCTGGAGTCCACGTTATTGCAAATCGGAAAGATGAGCAGTAAAGACAACTTACTTGACACCATAAAAGCTCAGCATTCGGGTATTTGTCCAGGTGCGGTGTGATCTAAAAACTATTAGTTGACAGAAGATCCTCAGAAAAATGATCCTACGAGGTCGTAAGGGAAGGGCGACAATTGTTCCACGCGACTTATGGCAACATCTTTGATGCCCTTGTCTTCACGTTCTTGTAAGAGAGTATGGTAGACCTGGCCTAGAAGTGGAGTCAGCGGCTGGATCTTACAAGTCGACATAGAGTTTACCTGTACAAAGGATGTGTCGACGAATCTGTTCAGCTGGTACCAAGTCCTCTGGATGAGGCTCGGGCAGATATCGCTGGAAGTGCGTGTCTCCGATCATCTCTGATAGCTCCGAACGTGCCCGGGGATGGCGCAACAAGGATTTCGAGAAGAAGAGAATCAACTGGTTATAACATTGTATTTTGAGCGTGGAAGAAACGCCGGGGAAGGAAGGCCTACCGGTTTCCGGAAATCACGATGTATTTGGCGGCGGAGGACATGGAACTATTTTCTTGTTAGTATCACCATCATCTAACTCTGCAGATATACGCACGTAGTTGGCCGGCGTCCTTGTGATAGTGAACGTGTCAGCTGCGAAAGTTTACGTGCAACGACCAGGACTCACGTAGGATACACAACCTGCATGTTGCAGTCTTGATGCTGCCTTTCTATCTTCTTAGGCGTGGGGAAGATGTGCGGATGGTCGTCGCAAAGCTGTAGGAAGCGTTCAATTCTTCCACTTGAATGTTCCGGCCCTTGACCGTCATAACCATGAGGCAAGTTCATGACCAAGCCGGATCGTTGCAGCCACTTCCGTTCTCCGGCTGCAATGAACTGGTCGATGATACATTGCGCATTGTTTGCGAAGTCACCAAACTGAGCCTCCCAGATGGTGAGGAAATCAGGAGAGACAAGCGAGTAGCCTAGCTCGAAACCAAGGGTGCCATATTCGGAGAGAGATGAGTTGCAAACGACGAACCGTGCCTGCTTCGAACCTAGATCGTTCACTGGCACATATTGTTGTTCGGTTTCTTGATCGTGTAGAACGGCGTGGCGTTGCGAGAAGGTGCCTCTTTCGACATCTTGACCCGATACACGAACATGGATCTTCTCCAAAGCAAGAGAACCAAATGCTAGAGCCTCGGCAGTTGACCAGTCGATATTGTTACCCTCTTCGACGGTCTTTCCTCGCTGGGTGAGAATCCGCGCCAGGTTGCGGTGTGGGTTAAAGCCGGCTGGCCAATGCGAGATAGCTTTGCCAACTCTCCGGAGAGTGCCCTCATCAGCGCCAGTAGCACGGGTTGGAAGCGTATTCTCTGCTAGCTGGCGGGGCGATGGGAATCCCTGCCAGGATGCGGAGAGCCATTCTTTGCTTGTGGGAACGTAGTCCTTGGCGGCGCCTGCAGCCTTCTCCAACATTCCCCATACCCACGTCTTGTGCTCCTCGATGTCCTTTTCCGTAAATGTACCACGTCCAACCAAGAACTTCGAGTATTGAGTCAGCGTAGTGGGCTGACTGCTAATGGCCTGGTACATCCGAGGTTGTGTGAAACTAGGCTGGTCTGTTTCGTTGTGGCCGTAACGCCGGTAGCAAACAATGTCGATCACGACGTCGCGCTTGTACTTGGCACGATAGTCCGCGGCGAGCTGACAGACGAAGTTCACGGCCTCAACGTTGTCACCGTTGACATGGAAGATAGGTGCATCGATAGACTTGGCGATGTCAGATGGGTAAGGCGTTGAGCGCGCGAAGCGTGGGTCAGTGGTGAATCCGATCTGATTGTTAACGATGAGGTGGATGGTTCCACCGGTGCCGTAGTTCGGGAGATTGTGGAAGCCCATAGTTTCGTACACAACACCTTGTCCTGCGAACGCAGCGTCTCCGTGGAGAAGGACGCCCATTGCGGTATTATGGGTAGTATGGTCTCCTTCTAAATTTTGTATAGCAAACGTCTTTCCAAGTACCACAGGATCTTCGGCTTCGAGATGTGATGGATTGGCAACCAGGGAAAGTGAGACCTTCTTTCCAGATGGAGTGGGCCGCACGTAATTGGCACCCAAGTGATACTTGACGTCACCGACTGGTGAATCATCGTCCTGCGCGCCAGAGAACTCGTTCAGAATGGCCTCGATAGGCTTGCGGATAACGTTTGCCAACACATTGAGACGCCCACGGTGTGGCATGCCAATTGTAACATGCTTCACACCATTGTCAACCGAGCGGTCGATTAGCGCCTTCATCCCAGGAATGAGTGCCTCGCAACCCTCTAATCCGAACCTCTTCTCATTGGGGTATTTGCTAGCCATGAATTTTTCGAAGGACTCCGACCAGATGAGTCGGTCTAGGATCATACGCTTCTCTTCTAGTGTGTAGTTCCAGGGTTTGGGGATCTCGACTCTTTCTCTGATCCAATCGCATTGTTCCTTGTCAGGAATGTGAACGTATTGGATACCAACAGCACCGCCTTAACACCGTTTAAGAGCCATTCAACAGTAGGATGGTTTCAGGAACTCACAGTAAATACGTTTCAAGGTCTTTATGATGTCACGAAGCGTCATTGACTTCCTATCCTCCGTTGCAAAGTGGGGAAGAATTCCAGGCCCGAGAGCAATCTGCTTATCCAGATCACGCTCTGTGAAACCGTAACGGCTGAGCTCGAGTTCCGGGGGATTGACATCCGCGAGGTCAGCGTCGAGAATACCAAGGGGATCTAGTTCCGCGACGTGGTGTCCCCGGACTTGATATGCGCGTACCAAGAGTTGGACCTAAAAATGATTAGAGGAGAAAATGACATGCAAAGGTCGAAGCTTACTTTCAAGTGATCGTCCAACTCTGCGCCTCCGACCGCATGGAGGGCCGGGGCACCGTCTGCAGGTGGGGCGATCAAACCAGGAGGGGGTTGAAAGGCCTTGGCACTAGGTAGCCCGCGCTCCATGCCCGAGAAATAGGCGGCCCATGAGGCATGGACGGACTTGGGATCCTGCCTCCAATGCCTGTACATTTCCTCCGCATAGTAGGCGTTCGTACCGTTCGCAAACGGGTCGTTTGGCGAAGGTGGTCCTGCTGCTGGAGTTGCCAACGTGCGGTGGACCACTGTAGCACGCACGCGCCCGGAATTGGCTCGCAGAGCGTACGGAAAGCGCCTAATTGCTTGCCGCGAAATCATTATGGGAAGAACAACAAAACGAACAGAGAATGGTTGTATGAACAAAGAGACAGCGAGCTGTATTATGTAATGAACGCCGGAACAAGCCGGCCGCGCATCAAACCCTCTTGCTGGATGTTTTCGCAACACAGGGCCCCCGAGGTAGTAACTATTGCCGGGACAACTCCCACCGTTTTGACAGAGGCGTCCAATTCTGAACACTTCAATCCCTGTAGCACTCATCACAAGGCACCGTGTTATACTATTTGAGACCAGTCGCTACAAGAGATCCGCTTTGCTTCCGCTCTCGGTAAAACTGGCCGAGGTGCTTCATGGTTTGTCCAAAACCGTCACACACAGCAATGTCATCCTTTATCCATGCAGGCAACTTGTTTTGAATGCTTGCTGAACTGTAACGCCGATCCACGAGGATGAGAGACGCCCAGTCCATGCGATGACGAATGGCTCGGCCTATGAATTTGTATTTTAGAAGTTATAGAATATTAGAAACCATCAAAACCGTCTTACCAATGCTCTGATTAACCGCGCTCATGCACATGTTCTCATAGAGTTCGGAAGCAGCATCTTTGGCTCCTGGATGCCTTTTATTACCGAGCCTCTTTTCTACTTCATTTGCGTATCGCATCCGTTCCTGTAACTCGGGCGAATTTTTATTTGCAAACGGGAGGCCGATAACGATAACGGCTCGGGCAAGCTCGTCCGAAAAGTTCAGACCCTCCGAGAGCTTCCCGCCAATCACCGCGAAGAGTATGGCACCCGTCCTCTTGTCGGATACATCGGTCGACTGGCAGGTGGTGAGAAAAGCTACTTGGGACGCGTTCTTTAAACAAACCAATGTTTTTACCGCATCTGCATACTCTCGCAGTGTTGATTCGACTCCGCTACTGGCATGTGGTTCCAAGAATACCTGCAACAATCAGTCGGCGCGCCGTCTTCCGTCACGAAAGACTAAAGCTAACCGTCTTCTTCGCCCCAAACTTGACCATATGTTGTGTGGTATTCCAAGCTTTCTGGGCAAGGTTCAGAGACGAGTAAGATGGGAAGAATACAACTATCCCTCCAGGGACCACGCTGCAAAGGTTCAATATAAGTTGTCCCAACTCATTGAGCAAACGTTGATCCGTCTGTTGGGCATATTTGAATTCTAGGAGGGAACCTGCCGGACCCTTGGTAACACATAACGTTTGAACATGCGACCGCGGAACAATATGGCCACAGGAAAAAGTCGATAGCCGCTCGGAAGGCAACCAGGGGAATAGTTGCGCAATCACATCTGATATCTATCGTTCGTCAGGTCACAGGACGCAGACAACAGCGAACCACAATACTGGAGACATAGTTCCACCCGCCAATATGACCGACCGCGCGCTGTCAACCACTTCACGAAATGTCGTCGAAGGATTGAGAAGTTGATACTTTATCTCCAACTCTTCTGGATGTGTGCCGTCACCTACGACGGAGAGGATGACACGCCCGTCTGGTAATATGTTATGGGATGAGTGACTCCAGAACGATAGGAAACTCGACATCACCTTCTCTGGCGCCGACAAGCCCCACCATAAGTGCTTCGATTGCATGGAGTGGCGGAGTACCCCGGGTTGCTGGTTTCTTGGACACGGAGTCTGATATAACATTAGACGGTGACAAATGAGAAAGCGGCGGTAACTCCTCTTCACCTGACACCGTCTCGGCGTAGCCAGATATCTTTCTTGCAATCTGCATTGTCGTTGAGAGGATGCTCGAGTCCAGAAAAACTGAAATTCACTTTACTCTTCTTCAAGTACGCCTCAATTTCAAGTAAATTGATCCCCACTGCTTTCCTTCCTAGCTTTTCCATGAAGTTCGAAATCGTGAAAACCTGGGTTCTTGCCTCAGTGGTTGAGCCAGCCTCTGACCTGGTCGCCTTCCAGTCATCCATGACTCTCTGAATCGCTTCCATGTAATTGATGAGTCGCTTCAGGTGAAGACTGTGTAGTGGAGAAAGACGTGTCCTGAATTTCTCGTGATACGTCGTGACCTGGTTTAACGAGGTCGACAATGTGTGAGATGTCACACGAACACTCGATAATGAAAGTAAAGTAGGAATCAAGTCTAATAAGTGATTTAAGAAACCGACCCTACATTGCTAGCACTTACTATGAGCTTCATCGATTATGACAATTTGGTTTGAGAGGTCTATCCCTAGAGCCTCTCGTGATGTCTTTTGTAATAAAAGATTGTATGGAAGGGTCACAAGCTGGGATGCATGATCAATAATGTTAGAATAAAAAAGGGAGCGAACGACGAACCTCTGCTTGAGGAATTGCCCTACGAGAGCCATAGTACGGACATGTCTGGGCATTCTTCCCAGCTATTGCGAGATCCTCGATATCTTTTGGAGATGCCTGTAGGACGATTGTGAATGCCGCTAAAGGCGTTGGGTCATAGACTGACCAGAATTTGGTCTCGGAGATCAATCAAGCGCACCTGATCCTCCTGTGGCGGAAGATGTGGACATCGTCTCTCCTTGTTCCCTATATCAATAATCAGTCGACTCGGTTGATGTACAATGAACGCCTTGACCGTCTCGTAATTCTCGGCATTTTTCATCCAAGTCCCCGGGCTTTGACCTGACATCCTCATTAATGCAAAGTTGTCTACGTGACCCGAGAGACACAGTTCGCCACTGCCGTCGATCAGTCTCAATATAGTCTTCTTCATCCACCTCCAGGATCCGCTTCTTCGTTTGTCCGCCGGAGGACGAATGTGGAATAGAGCTGACGACGTTGCCACTGCCTTGGCCTTGGGAAGGGTCATGAGCCTGAGTGTACGAGACATGACTGAACTTTAATTTTTGAAGCTCGGGAATAACTTGAGTCAGCTGGGAATGGGTACGTGACGCATAATAAACTTTGGCACACGTCGGTTCCTGAGCGTCGACCCGTTCATGGTTTGAGACGGTTTTGTTAAGCCTATGTTTGAATTTAACGGAGTACGCTCCATAATGGAATTCAAATCGACGTACTTTGCCATCAGTTCACGCACGGCGGGTGAAATATTGTCTTCTGTTTCATCCATTTCACGATCAGGAAGATAGACCTCTTCATTTTGCCCGTCAGGTACTTGTGTAGTCCTCGCAGGAGCGCGCTATACTTGGTGTCAGATGTCGCGAACTCGACTGTCAACTGCCATACTTGACGCTTCGTGACCCTCGCATTTGCTAACGCTCGCAAGCGAGCCTCGGCCTGTCTCGCTTTTGCCAGCCTTTCTTCATATTCGCGGTCTTGCGCCTCGAGTTCTCTCTGCCTTATCTGAGCTGCTTGCGCGGAAACCCATGCTGGTCCTGCCCGCGTCGCATGTTGAGACACGGCGATTCAACCTTGCAAGCATTGAATAAATCTTACCGGCACTTTGCACCCCTTGCTGTCCTTTGCGCGCCCGTTCCCTTTCGTCGGTGAGCCAAGACAAGCTTGAGCACAGGAGACTCAGAGTTTTTCCCTAAAGGGAGAGTCAACGACTCGGAGGGTGACCATGAACCCCGACTCGACGCGTACCGTGCCCGTCGGGCTCTCGACGATCGTGACGTGCCTTTGTTCGATCGAAGAATAGACATGTTTCATAAGGTCCGTCTGAATGGAATAGGGCGGGTCATATGGAAAGGCAGAAAACCGCTCGGGTGTGGGCAGCACAAGATCCTGGTGGCTCATAGTAGTAGACATGGTGGCTGCGAGACGCGTGTCGCGTGATCTCCGGATCCGTGGTATCTAAGTGAGTTACCAAGATCCGGGAGCGAAGTTACCTCGAATCTAGGTCAATCAAAGTTCGGGTTCGAAAGGAATTAAAAGTATTCACAGCGTCTCGATAGGAACTAAGGCGCAGTAGGTAGTAGTGGAACAATGGATGGTAATGCGGAGAACAAACAAGGGATGAAATGGTCAGAGTACTACAGAATTATACAGCCTTCCTATGTCGCAGCATGTGCATAGCTCGTACAGTCTATCGCCATCGCAAAGCAACCGTCGTCAGACCTCGAAGCTCACGGAACGCTGGATTTCCCGGGGAGCTCGAGGTTCAAGGCTCGTTACCCTCCAAGAGTTTCTTCAGCGATCTGGCCGCTTCAGGATGCTCTTCTTTCAGTCGAACTAGTAACGGCTTGATTCTCGCAAACGCATCTTCAGTCGATATCTTGACCTCCGACTCCTTGTCGGGGTCAATCCGATTGCCAAGATGCTGTATCTTCTCGCAGATCTCCTGCACCCGGACGACTCCCAACGCAGCAGACGAGCCTTTGAGAAAGTGACCATATTGGCCAAGCTGCGTCAGCTCATGCTTTGCGCTGGGTGCGAGTGAGACATCAATATTACTCTGTAGGGACAAACAAGCGCACAAGCTTTCGTTCATCTCCTTAAGTTTTGCCTGTGCTTGTTCGAGATAATCATCGACCATTTCTCGAGCAAACTCCTTGTCGTCCTCGTCGCCTTTTCCCAACTCGAGTATCTGTCCGAATACATTCAAATCAATGATGACACGATTACTCGACGACTGGGGAGAACAGCAAGTGGTGGTTAGCGCTATGTGTGGCGGACACTCGGCGGAGCATGGGGAGGACCACTACCAAGGATTTGCGAGACGGGGTGACATACCTTGTCCGTACATGAGTCTCCATGTGACTCTGATGAAGGAGTGACGGCAGCCTGCGCCGCCTTGGAAGGTAGACGAGGTTCTTCTGATCCGGCACGAGACTTGGCGTCAAGCTTCTTGGGTGGCGGGGCTTTGTTAGACGGAGAAGGCGGCGGCCGCTTGGGGCTGTCGTCGTAGTAAACGGGAGACCGAGTGCGCATTGCTGTTGGCTCTGCGAAACGGGACATGTACAGGGAAGAATGAAAAAGAGGGAATAGACAGAAGCAAGGGTAAAGAACTATGAAATAGGCTATAAGTCAGATGGGTCAGAGGGATCTCTTCCGGGGTCAAGTACATAAGTGGACAGCCGACTGATTATCGGCCTTGTCAGATCGCATCACTGCATTGCCCGTTTCTATACTCGGTACATACACCCCCTTATACAACAGCACAGGCGGACATTACCACCAATGGCAAACCCTTTTGTGCGATTGCAAATACGCACACCCTCTTTATTACGCGCCAGCTTTGCGAGTCGACCCACAGCGGACATCCGATCACGAGCCTACCACCGCTACCCACTACCCCATTTCTTCCCGCTCGGCACACATGTTACACGACCTTGCTCGCACGCAACCTCGCGATTTCATTGATCGAGTACCCTAACTCCTGCAAGATCTGCAGACGCACATTAGAAGCTCGGTGACAACGAGACATGCGTGTGGCCGACATACCTCCGTCGTATGTTGAGAAAGCCAAGGTGGTGCTCGCCTCACTGGCATCCTTTTGCCGTTGTAGGTAACAGGTGGCGCAACCATACGAACTTTGCCTGCGCGGGGATGCTATCCGAAGAAGAGTGGCTCAGCCCTGCAAGCACGCCGCACAGACGACACACGTACGTCAATTTCTACCGTCGACTCGCGCGCAATGGCTTGGGGATGAGCAAAAGTCTGCCCGATATTGTTAATTGGTCCAAACGGAATGCTTGCAGGGATCAAGGTCATTTTCATGTGGATGCGTTTCATTCCAAATGGTACGAACCCAACCCCAGTCAGTCGTTCGATCCAGTAATCTCTATCGTGCCGTTTCAGAGCCGTAGAGATTATGTCAACGAGTGCTTCCCGATTTGTTACACGAGCCGCGTTTGTCGAAAAGCGAACGTCATCCGCAAGCTCGGACTTCTGGAGGATCGTGGTAGCGAGAAGCCTGAACTGTCGGAGATCAATTCAGCGGGTCGGTTGCAATGCACTCAAGTGAATGAAGCTACTTGTTTGTCGTTGCCTGCACCAATCATTAAGAAGCCATCCTGGCAAGGGAAAACCTGGTACGGTACTATGGAAGGGTGTGCAGTTCCATGACGAGAAGCCTCTTGCCCGGCGATGAGGTAATTAGAAGCTATGTTGGCAAGTCCTGCGAGCTGAACGACCTGAGTACAGAAATTGGATATAAAGAAACGTGCTTACTTGAGTCTCGAACAGGTTGCAATCAATCCATACGCCTTGGCCGGTTTGGTTCACAGAACGCAATCCTGCCATAATGGCGCCATGGGCATAGAGGCCAGTCATGATATCAGTGACAGCCACTCCGACCTTGGATGGGGCGCGGTCAGCTTCGCCTGTGCTAAGCTAGTTTATCGCACACAAGATCGGGGAAGATAGAAAGAACACGCTGACATGTGCATCAGGCCTGCCTCGGCTTCGATTACAACGTCGTAGCCTGCGGCGTCGCGATAGGGCCCTGTCTGCCCATAACCTACGCAAGCTGTTGTAAAGAAGATTAACACGTTTAAAGGGCGGGACCGATACCAGTTATTGAAGCATAGACGAGCCGAGGGTTGATTTTTTGGCAATCTTCCCAGCCCAGACCCAAAGAAGCAAGCTTGCCAGAGACAAAGTTTTCCACAAGGACGTCCGAGGACTTTACCAGCTTGTGAAGGATTTCAAGGCCGTCGGCTCGTTTGAAATCAACTGTGATTGATCTTTTGTTCCTATTAACCGCAAGGAAGTAAGCGGATTCTGGTGGTAGATGAGATGTTTCGCGTGGTGCATCCTTTACCACAGGGGCCGATGGGGGTGACCACGATCCTGATTGCTGGAGGTTCCATCACATGAGAATGAGGTGAAACGGTGGGCGACTGACGTGTGTCATCTCCTCTGGATATTTCTTCTACCTTGATGACATCTGCCCCCAAGTCTGCCAAGAGCATGGCACAGGTCGGACCAGCCAGTACCCTTGTCAGATCGACGACCCTTACCCCGTGCAAAGGCGGCGGGATGCCACTGCCGTTGACAGCGGCAGAAAAGGCCACACGTTGGCATTTTCTAAATACTTGAAGCCAATGGTAGTTAGACGCCTTACTCCTGAAAAGTAACATGAGCGGGACGGGACTGAGCCTGAGAATGTCAACACTGACGGCACCGAGGTGGACAGAGTGTCGGATGTCTCTAATTTCATTTCTCGGCTGATTGGCGGAGAATGGAGACCCTCTGGCACCCAACTCTATCCGTGATACCTTGTACTTGGTCTCGCTGTGGTCCATTTGCCACAGCGGAAAATGGGCTTCTTCTCCTCCAGGACAGCTGAAGATACCAACCTCGAGGATGACAGGTCTGTGGTCCAGGTCATTCGTTCCCGTTTCGTCAGTACTCTCACATTCATCTTTTCCTTCTCGCCACTAACCACGTCTCGCAGTATGGTAAATACAAAGGAAAGCAACGGGAATCATTTGTAAACATCTCTTCACCCCATCTCTTGCACGTTGGCACCAAGCCGCAGAAATCCGTAGACCGGGTTTCTCTATCCCCTAGTCGTTCGCCCTTGCGATCATTCGAACCGCCCAGTCCTCCCCGGTCGGCGCCTCGAGCTCACACAGATGCGATAACGTCCGTATTTACCTTCTGCTAAGGTCTCTCGAAGGTTCACTTTGGAAGACAGTTCAACTCTCGCACAGCGCCTCAATGAATTGGCAGCAGCCAACGCAGAAGGTCTGCTAAAGTAGGTCCCTCCAGACAACTCCTGGTAGAATCGACTTTCTCAATTTATTCCCAGTGACGAGGAATACCGACTATTACGGCAGAACATATTCGAACGTTTAGCCAGCAACACCCATGTTCCCACAGAGACGCCTGTCATTTCCTTGAGCCCTCACAACCATTCGCTTCATGAAGGTAGGTCGACTGAATCCATCTCCGTGGCTTTCATTCCGACTGACCATCGATCATCATGTAGCCCCGCACCTCAACCCGGAGGTTTACAGTCTACATCAGTTTCAGGTCAAGTCCCGCAGGACTCCTTCGGTTCGATCTAAATCTTCGGTCACGTCGGCAGTGTCCAACCTGTTCAAACGTGGGAGTAGTCGTCGCATCAGCGCGATCTCAACACAAGAAAGCGCCATCAGTGAATCCTCGAGTACATCCCCGCTGGGTTCCTTAACATCCAGCCCTTTCCAACGCAGACCCATACCCCCGGACATGAGAACTGTTACTCCGGCCACGCGATCGGAATCGCGAGCTGATCATAGTGTGATGGCCACGCAGTCGCGCGTAGAGCATCGCTTACTTGGCAGCGCTTCGTACCAGTCGGTCTCTCGGAGTTCGCGGCGGCTAGGCACTGAAACACCTCCTTCCTCTTTTCCGATTCGTAATCCTGATCCAAAACACTCCCCTTCAATCCTTACAAGCGAGGCGTCGCCGGACGACGAGAAGGTGAAATCATCTCAAGATATCCGTCTCGAGATTGAAGTCATGGAGGCAGAGGGTCGGAGGCTTCTCGATGCCTTCAATGGACTAGAGCTCAGTGCCCTGACCCGGAGTCAACACATGCCAGGGCATCCACCATTACCCCGTTCACCCTCAATATCTGCCATGAATCGTAGGAATGGCGGAGAATATAGTGATTCTTTCCTTACGGCTGGTGGAAGTGCATCGGGTCGGGGAACGCCATACCATGGTTCTGACGCTGACGGTGTCTCTCTTCGGTCCACCACTTCATATGGTACCAATGTCTCCCAGCCACGTTCTCACCGTCCAAATCCATCGCTTCGGACAGCCGGTCCGCTGGCAGCCTCCAACGCAGCGAACCGGAAGAGATCCATGTCGTCGTTGTCGTCTCGTGCCCGCGGTCCACCCTCTTCGACACCCTCAGCACTCGCACATTTACGTTTGGGAGACCTAGGAAGTGTATCAAGCGTCAATCTGGTGAGGTTACAAGGCTCGATGTCGACGATGGATGAGGATTCAGAGATGACTGCTCTTGAAGCTGAGCTATTCGATATCCGACGTCGACGTCAAGAAGTGACTGCTAGGTATCAGGACCGTCTGGAATACTTGCGAGCTCAGTTGAAGGGTGCCGAGTTGCGAGAGAAATTGTTGCGGAAGTGAGAGATCAGGCTGTCTGCGCCACACTAATTTAAAACGATACGTCTTTGGGCCGTCGCTCGTGTTCCATAATGCTTTCTTTATTACTACTATTGCGTTGCGGACAGCAGTTTCGTCTAATAACGGATACGGGATGAGCGGGCCGCTTTCGGACGCGCCAGCTACCAGGCACGTCTGTACTTTTATAGCAACCTCTTTCAGAGCACTACCCGGTTTGACACTACTCAACACTACAACTTCAAGCCCGTTGTTTTCTTGACCAGCGGGAGAAGCACCATGCTTTATGACTCGCCTTCTGGTAGTGGGCACGAAGACGGTAATAACCGGGAGCTCACTTCGGATTCTACCCCCACCGCAACCACGCACGCTCAGCATCCTGGTCGCAGTTATAGCTATAACCGGTCAGCTGTGGAAATACCGCAGCATCACCATCAAGGAACCTCGTACCTTCCTT
The DNA here is from genome assembly GCA_015039435.1 of Imleria badia. Classification (NCBI taxonomy): domain Eukaryota; kingdom Fungi; phylum Basidiomycota; class Agaricomycetes; order Boletales; family Boletaceae; genus Imleria; species Imleria badia. The sequence goes on along the minus strand of MU130757.1, from coordinate 292,950 downwards.
CTTCAAGCCGCTCACTTTCCCCCACGCCACGCCAACCTCTCCAGCGGAACATGTCCGCTAGCTCCTCCAGGGACAGAGCTAGAAGCGGCAGCCTGAGCAGTACACGAGGTAACACGAGAAGCTTTCGGGAGGCCAACATGCACAGTGAAGAGCAAGTTGAAGAGGACCCAGAGACTCAGGAGCACATTGTGATCGAAGATACGCGACCTAATCGTCATACACGGGGCAAGGCTACCGCTGACGACTCTCCCGACTCGGACGAAAGCCTGGAGAGCGAGGACGTGGACGTTGACCGGATGCGGGAGGACGATGACCTTATCACCCTCAAGGACCGTCAATCTCTCATAAACGTCGAGCATCCTTTCGGTCTGCGTATCTGGAAACCCGCTTTGTACAAGAAGTCTAGATCCATCACGCGCAATGCAGACGCTGCACTGCATTCTATCCCTTCAGCACAGGCAGAGCGCCATCTGATACCCGGAAACATATTCTGGGTTGTCTGCTTTGGTTGGTGGTTGGCTGTAGCGTGCTTTGCTGTCTCGACCATCCTGTACTTTGTGCCCTTGGGGGGTCGCAGATACTCTTCGTTGGTCTTTGGCTTGGGTTGGTATGTTGCATGGCCTTTTGGAAAGTATGTCGAAGGTGATAGCGAAGATGGTGGAGACGAGGAAAACCAACTGGAGGAAAACGCCGACAGCAACGAAGCCTCACCGCGCAGGTCCCCTGCTATCACCCCTCTCACCCCTGGCCAAGCCCAGGCGTATTTGCAGGCGAACTCTCCAAACGAGGGCACGTCCCTGCTCTCCACACCTTATATACGTCAATTCCTCCTGCCCTCCAAGTCCTACGGGGCTACGCCGTCACCCACTACATCAACCAACGCGTACCAAAGGGTGTCCGAAGATTGGTTAGGCCGCACCATCTTCTGGATTTCCTTCTGCACCGTGATCGCACCTCTTATGCTTTTGACCTGCGTCGCATGCTGGGCACTTATCATCACCATCCCTATGGCGAAGCTCAATTGGGCGTTAATACAGTACATGGTCGCCAACCCGACGAAGCTTCGATTTTGCGCCCCGCCCCCCGTGGTCATCGTTGCATCCACCCAACCCGACGCAGCAACCACCTTACCAGCCGATATGTTGTCCACTTCCACACCCCCAGGCCCTGTCGAGTATTCTGTCAAACATCCCCGACTGTCTCAAGGTCAAACTGCGCCTTCGACTGAAGGATTACCAAAGTCGACGGTGCTGCTTTGCGTATATCGCGCCATAGGATGGAATTACTACAAGTATACCGTCGGTGGAGTTAACATCATCTTCATCAACCTCCTTCCCCTAGTGTTTTTCGTCATATTCGACGGTTTCGTGTTGCTTCCCCTAGCTGAGAGCATGGTGCATGTTCCAGCGATACTCGCCTTCCTCACCTCTCAATCACTCATCTTTATCTTGAGTCTTGCGAGCGTGATACCACTCTCCTACTTCATTGGCATGGCCGTCGCCTCCATCTCAGCCCAGTCCTCAATCGGCATGGGTGCTGTCATCAATGCTACGTTTGGTTCCTTCATTGAAGTCATCCTGTACTCTATCGCCCTTAGTCGGGGCAAGGGGCATCTTGTTGAAGGATCAATCGTGGGGAGTCTACTTGCAGGAGTCCTCTTGATGCCAGGCACGAGTATGTGCGCGGGAGCCCTCAGGAAAAAAGAGCACAAGTTTAACGCTAGGAGCGCGGGAGTCACGAGCATGATGTTAATCATGGCATTCATCGGTACTCTTACACCAACATTGTTCTACCAGATCTATGGGAACGTGAGTACGGTGGAATCCTCCATATTTCGTTTCTGACCTTGCGTTCTGTGACCATAGTTCCAGTTGGTCTGTAGTGGTTGTCCTCGTGGCCCTGGCCGAAGTGTTCCTGAATGGAAGTGTGATCATTGCTACTATCAACACCCAGATCCCGTCAAGGATCCATTCTACCAATCAACCGTCAAGAGTTTGATGTACTTTTGTGCAGCGATTCTTTTGTTTGTAAGTATTGCAATAGTGTCATTACCCCTTGAAATCACTCAATGACTTTCCCAGTCGTATCTCGTTGGACTGTGGTTCTCTCTACGCACCCACGCCACGCAGATCTGGCAAAACCCACAACCGCTACTACATTCTCTCGAAATTCCGCCTTCGCACCGTTTATCTGGATATCAACGCACTTCCAACACCACACCGCAATCCGCTGTGAAACGTGTGGATCCCGCGGGTGTCGAGCATGAGATACCTTCTAGTTGCCAGATTCCGGCTCCCAAGACCGCCGAGTCCCAGCAAGCTGGAATGTCCCATCCTCCCGTCTCGCCTACGCTCAGACGTGTATCGTATGCGCCTCCGCCTCAAACTCAGCATCTCACACCACTCATGGAAAGCGTTGACTTGGCGGTCAAAAACACTCAGTTACCCGAGAGCCTGACAAAGGACGATTTCACGCGAGCTGTTGCGGTTGCCACTGTTAGTGCGCTAAGACATCAACAGGGTCAGTCTGCTTCTCCAGCACGACCTAGGACATCCGTAGTAGGCGATGCAGATCCTGGTGTTGGTGTTAGTGGGCATGGTGGGCATGAGGCTCCTGAATGGAGCAGGATGACTAGCACTGCTGTGTTGCTGGGATGCACCGCGCTCTATGCGATTATCGCAGGTATGTCTCACCAATAGCGATGTTCTTAAATTTGACCAAAACTTTCAGAGCTCCTAATCGATGTCGTGGACGTCGTGTTAACGGGCTCAGGCATCGATGAGAAGTTCCTTGGTATCACCCTTTTCGCTCTAGTTCCTAATACCACGGAATTCATGAATGCTATCTCATTCGCTTTACATGAAAACATTGCACTGAGGTTCGTGTCAATCAATACTACGCTATTGTTTATTGATGACTCGCTAACCACAGCATGGAAATTGGTTCCGCGTATGCACTTCAAGTGTGTCTTCTCCAAATCCCGGCTATGGTGGCCTTTTCTGCGTGGTATGCTCCCGAGAAGATGGGAGAAATTGCCTACTCATTCACGTGAGTTTTTCTTCGCTTTGATACGGTATGGATCACTACAACACCCGTGCTAGTCTCATCTTCCCCCGTTGGGACGTTGTGGTCATCATCCTTGCTGTATTCCTGATGACCTACACGTATATCGAGGCGAAGAGCAACTATCATCGAGGAAGTATCCTCATTCTCAGGTATGCCGCTCGGCCATGCTTGGGGAAAGTGATTGACTAACCTGGATACGCTTTCAGTTACCTGGTTCTGATCTCGGGATTTTACTTCGCTCCGCGCGTATCTGATGATGTAGATATTGCGCTAGGCATGCAGCCGGTATCGTCCCTTTATGCATCTACCCATTTTCTGACCAGTCTCTGGTCCTGATTCCGTTTTCTCGCGTCGTTCTTCAACTGACCAAGCACCTCATCATACGGAGTACATACAGTTACATTCATTTCTTGAGATACACTTATTGTGAACGATCGTGTCAATGCAAGCTTTGCAGTCCTTCCAACACCTTCTGTAGCCGATCTGGCGTGACCGTTAACCGCTCAGGCTCGGACTGACCCTCCATAATTTGTTTGAGAGACTGCTCGTCACCCATGTATTGGAGGAATGACTCTAAAAAGTCCCCATCGAGGAAGCCAACAGAGGTTGCTTCCAAATCACTTCGACCAGAATTGTTCTTTGGTACACGGTACCTGGGAAATGTTAGCATGTAGTGTGGGCTCTCAAAGGAACAACCCTCACTTTGAATGACTGACACCAGTCTTGCGTTCGTAAAAGGTCGATAAATTCCTGTGTAAAGCCGTCATGTGAAGCGATAGCTCGTCGTCGGTGACATCAATTATAACGCCGATTTGCCCGGCTGGGGTCAAAAACAGTTGTTTAGGCACCATTGGAATGTCAACTGACCCGTCATGGGAGGCAAGGGCGCCTTGAGGACAATGTCAGCGTCCGTTGAGCTCATAAAACAATTGTTGGGCATCGCTCACCAGGCAAAAACTTGTTCACGATGTCACCGAGATAGTAATGACCTTCGCGATCCAGCACTCTCTGCAGTTCGTTCACTTGTAGTCGGAATGCGAACAAATTGTAGTCGCCCTAAAGGTCGACATGAGCTTGAACTCTAGGCAGTCAGAGACCACGTTCTCACATTGCCTCCAACGATGGTATTCTCGTCCAACAGCTCTGCGCAAGTTGGCCACAAAGAGCCATAGTCCTTGGCAATGGGTTCGATTTGGGAACCATTAAATTTGACTTTCAGCAGGGAGACCGAGGTGAGTGCATCTCCGACCAACAGTCGGTCGTCCCGAGATACGAGGGTGGTGATGAGATAATTGTGATTGAACACTGTAGACTGCGTCATTGAGACCTGCTTCTCAGTCCCTTCCACCTTGTAGACAATGACCTAGAGTAGTGGTGGTCAACCTATGCTTACAGAATCTCACGGTCAAACTCACAGAGCTATTAACAGCAGCAAGGATCATGTTTTGCATCGAAGTGATCGCATATACGCAACCCCTGACGCCCACCGACGCCATCAGGACCAAAGACGCTCGCGAGCCATTTGCTTGTAAGAGTACGAGCCTCCCTCGCGAAGGCTCCCGTTCTCCGTCGTTATACGATGTAACGCCCGCGCAAAGAAAAGACGTCGGCGCATCCAGCAGGGTTGCCGTGAAGGCATGGAGAGACGTTACCTCTTCTCCTTGGTCAACCTCGAATTCACTGAGTTCTGTGCGTGAAGAAGTCAGCTTCTTCTCATATAGCCCGAGTTGCCACCAACTTTCAAAAGAGGTATGATTGAATACTTGTACCGTAGAGCTAAAAACCTCTGCCTGCCCAATCTGAGCAGATGCTGCCCGGGTACAGGCAACAGCGAATATTCCCCAGCTTGGGCTGTGAACAATACGACGCGGAGAGTTGTAACCCAGAGGGATCTATCCGGCGATCAGGAGAAGATTGAAGGTCATGACATTACAGCGTACTGATCGGATATGCAGCTTGTCGAAGTTCGCCACTGCTCCGATGACGAGGCTATCCGGGTTAGCCAGAATCACCGACGAGGGATACGCTACTGTATTTAATCCAGCAGCTGCGCCGATGTCCTGCGTGGGCGCGACATTCACTAAGTCAAATTATCATCAGGAGGAAGCCGTAATACGTACTTTGAGCATCAGAGGTGAATGTTGCAGACGATCTCTTTCCCAGAATAATATCGATGTTCGGCTCCCGCAAGCAAATACTGTCGAGCGGTCCCTGGTGTGGCAAGTATGCATCGTTACAGGAAGGTTACCAATGGAAATGAGCTTCTGGTCTCCTAGTGTCCCGTTCTGGAATGGAAATGCTGCAAGAGAACCATCGACGAGACCGATAAGAAGATGGGGATGTGAGTGTGGCGGCTTTTCTCCCGGTTCACTTGTAAAGCTATACAGCAGCAGAGATCTTGGAGCAGCCGGAAGTTCACTGGTTACACAGACTTCCTTCATAGCGCCACGCTCCAGGGATAGAATCTTGACGACTTTCGACATCCAAAATCCGACGGCAATATTCACGGCATATGACTTCGTGCTGTCGAGGGGTAAGCATGTCACAGCTGAGATCTCCGCAGTGCAGTTGAGCGGCGGCGGCTCGACAAATTCGCGCACCCGCTGCCTTGCGAAGCGATTACCATCGAGATTAAGTTGAACCAATCTGCCGCAATTAAGGGCGATGACGACTTGACTCGGATTGATGTCAGCAGCCACGATTTCCCTATCAGCCCAGCTCGCAGTATTGCCATCCGAAAATTTATCCATCGTCCAGAGATCGCCAACCCGAGCGTACTCTCGCAAGCCGGAATCATAGTCTAGCAGGAGTAGTCCCTCAGGGACGACCTGTACGACTAGAGAGGAATCGACGTAGGTTGATGACCCATCCTTTAGAATTCGTCGTTGGATATTGGAAGCTGCCAACGTCCGGGATGACAGGAAACCCTTCTCAGAGCCTCCAACACTGGAAACCGTAGTCCCTTTGTCATCCTCGAAACGGAGCACGTGCGTTTCTTGGAGAGTTGACACTACGATATGGGAAGTTGTCCTTGCGCAAAGGTCAAACATCAATACCTTTCGGAGTTGACGTATACTCACGGATCACTGTATTTTTCGCGCAGCGACCAGATACGGTCGACATTAGTTATACCATGCACGACCGCTGCCTCGCGGAAGTCGGCACCGCTCTTGACAACCTTCAGCGAACCCGTATTCCGTCCCCCGGAACACGTAACGATTTCATTCTTTAAAGCATATCAAAATTGCCCTAAATCCCAGGAATGGCACCCACCTGACCACTGTCATCTGTGTCGACAAGGATCCCATCGACAATCGGTGCCAGGTTGTTAAAACTCTCTAGCTCGGTGAGGTAACTACCAATGCCATTGACGACGATCCCTTCAGCATCTTCATCAATCTTGTTCTTGGCTACCATGCTAAGATCCTTGGGCTTGACGGTAGGAATAGGTGCAGGAATGGGCAATGTCGGACAATCTGTGCTAGAAACGGGGGATGTAACAATTTGCAGCAGCTGTGAATCGCCAAAGTGAGATCCGAGATATACCACTTGATTCGTTAGGTATGTCAAGGTCATTGGAGAGGACGCCTGAGTGGCTCGTAGATTAGTCGAGGGAAGAAGTTGAGAAATGCCACGTACTTCTCCCAAAGCAGCGAGTGTCAAAACTGACCCATTGGTTCTGTTGACAAATAAAATTGCATGTCTTCCGTATTTATCGCCTATCATAAACGTATCGTTCTCTTGCGTCAGCGGGCATAAGCTATCACATCCAAAAGATGTGATTCTCGATTCTCGCGACTTTGATCATGTAAAAGTAAAACTCACGCAGTGACTTCAGACCATGGCCAGGTAATCACCGCACGTGCTTTCTTTTTCCTCCATTCCCTTTCTTTTTCCTTTTGCTTCGCGTCCGCAGCTTCTTCAGCATTTCTGCTCTTCTTCTTCTTTTCCATGCGGCGGCTTTTGCGGATATTTTGTTCCAGGACATCGCTGGAAGCTAGATCATAGAGAAGAATCTTCCTTCCACCAACGACTAATATTCCACCTTCACATTCGCTGTCGCTATTTTCAGTAGAAGGGACGAATACCAAGCGCGGCGTCTGTTCTTCTATAGAGAACCACTTTCCAGGAAGTGACAGAGGAGGAAGTAGTTGCGAAGGTGTGGGGGAAAGTTGATGATCATCGAGTTGAATATCACGCGCGAGAAGCTGGAGACGTTGCTGGAAATCAAAGTGTAGCATAGCAAGCGTGTATGACTCAGCCGACGTAGAGATGAAGGCGAGACTGAGAAGATTCAGCTCTAGAACACTGTCATGGATACCGTTAGCCAAATTTGACACGTTGAACAACAAATTGCATGCTGACGACGCGTCAAAGTCTCGTTCATATCCACCTTCCTCTGACAGCATGACGATCTTGAGCTTTCCTGTGTAAATGCTTACAACGGCCACAGTTCCCGAGAGGTCCACGAGCACATTATGACAAAATTCTGCTGGTCGCGCACTTTTCTCGAATAGAGGGAGATGCGTGGTTACACTGAGATCTCTCTCACCAGATTTGGAGGCCGTGAACACCAAGAACACAAGCTCAGGTTCTGGGTGATCGGTGAGCACCAACAAGTTCATTCTAGCGGTGTGCTGTGAATTAAGGGAGCCATTATTGACAGGACAGATACCGCTATGGATATGAGATACCACAATGGGAACCGATTTTATTGTTCGTATCCTCCCCCATATCTCGATTCCTTGCTCGTGGCGAAGACCTTCCGGGTGTATAGCATAGATGTCCACTCTGTTCAATTTGGCCACGACAAGGAACTCGGACCCATGTTCATCTGCTAGCGTGAGTTTCAGGGAATCAAGGACAGATGATGGCGGATGGAAAGTAGATACGAGTTTCATGAAGCAGTGTGAGGTGAAGTGATGACGCGTTACCTAAGCAAGTCAATTGGCACCTTCATGTCGACCTCGGACATCAACAGATTCGTTCGCGAAAACTGCCTCAAGTTCTTTGGCCTAGCAGAAAGTAGCGTCGTCGATTTCATCGTCGCGTCAGGTCCGTATTCAATTTCTACCACAATTCTTTCCTGAATCAGCCCTGTCACTAGCGTCTTCCTCAAAGTCTCCCGAGGTCCTCTTTGCATCCCTCACCGAATCCGGTCTACCCAACACCTCCGACGTTCATGCATTCACCACCGAACTCTTTCAACGCGCGCCCCGGAAATCGAAACACAAGCAGCCCACCGTCGTCGAAGCCGCTCGCAAGCAATCCGAACGAGCGGCCCGCGAGCTGATGGCCAAGCAGTACGGCTTTTTGCTTGACGAACGCGACTCGGACAAGGATGTTGTCGAGCCAGCGGACAAGGGAAAGGGACGCCCTGGGAAGGAGCGACGCCTTCGCAAGCGGGAACTCGATTCTAAACAGTGGGAAAGCGATGAAGATGACTTGACGCGGAAACGGCAAAAGACAGACGCATCCACATCGCGGGACCGCGAACGTACTCCCCCAGACGACGTTCCGGAGATCGAGGACACGGAAGTTCGCAAGGAGAGAGAGCGCATCGAGGACCTGAAGTCTAGGGACGAGTTCACAGAGCGTGTACGCCAGAGGGACCTCGAGAAGGTCAAGAAAATTGTTGAAGACCGCTCCGCCCGTGCATCAGGTCCAGGTGCTGCTGACGCTGCTGCCCGTCGACAGCTCGCCGATGACTCCGAAGCGCGCGCCCAAGCACTCCCATCTCTCCGTGTCCACTCCCGTGAGGAATATCTCACAAAGCGTGAACTTCAACAGATCGAACTCTTGCGCAGGGAGATCACAGACAACGAAGCCCTCTTTTCTGGCATGAAGATTTCCAAGCGGGAGCAGCGGGAGTTGGAACGAAAAAAAGAACTTTTGAAGCTCGTCGAGGAACGCCTCAAGATAAATGACGAGCGGGAAGGGTATCGCCTCCCCGACGATTACTTCACAGAACAGGGCAAAATCGATAAAAAAAAGAAAGAGAGCGTTTTATATCAGCGATATGAAGAAGCGAAGCGAAAGGACGACGAATTCGTGACCGACGTCGACCAATGGGAGGTCAGTCAAACGAATCACAGTACTTTCAAGACCGGCGCGATGGATAAACGGGAGCTCGTCGACAGTTACGAGTACGTCTTCGACGAGAGTCAGACGATTAAATTCGTCATGGACCAGACAATGAAATCCGAGCACACGATGAGCGAGACGGACAGGCTTCTCCACCGACAGATAGAAGAAGCTGAACAGCGAAGTACGTATCATTATTGGTTTCCGTGTCGTGCTTGGTTCTCAATGTTTGTTACCCAGGCAAAACAATTGAAGAGACCCGCAAATCTCTCCCAATTTATACCTATCGCGAAGAGCTACTTGACGCGATTAAAGAGCACCAAGTTCTGATCGTAGTGGCTGAGACCGGTTCTGGAAAGACAACGCAACTGCCGCAATATCTTCATGAAGCTGGCTATACCACCAATGGTTTAAAAGTAGGGTGCACTCAACCCCGACGAGTAGCCGCGATGTCTGTTGCTGCACGCGTTGCAGAGGAGATGGGAACCAAAGTCGGCTATGAGGTCGGCTATTCCATCCGGTTTGAAGATTGCACAAGCGACAAAACGGTACTCAAGTACATGACTGACGGTATGCTCCTGAGAGAATTCTTGACGGAACCGGATCTCGCAGGATACTCGGCACTCATCATCGACGAAGCGCATGAGAGAACGCTGAGCACGGATATCTTGTTTGCCCTCGTCAAGGTGCGATGATCACGCCGATTGTTATTTTTCGTAGGCTGATCAGGTGCAAATAGGATATCGCAAGGTTCCGACCTGAACTTCGGTTGTTGATTTCGAGTGCTACAATGGATGCCGAAAAGTTCAGCGAATATTTCGACGGCGCGCCTGTATTCTTCGGTAAGTGGGTTTTGATCCGACTCCATATAGGGGTTGTGTTCATGCTTTCTAGTACCTGGACGTCGATATCCGGTAGATATTCATTACACTCCTCAACCGGAAGCAAACTATCTCCATGCTGCCATCACAACCGTCTTCCAGATCCACACGACCCAGCCAAAAGGCGACATCCTGGTTTTCTTCACTGTAAGTCTGAGTTTTCACGCTTTATCTATTCCTTAACATGTTCCTTATTTAGGGCCAAGACGAAATCGAAGCTGCTCAAGAGAACCTGCAGGAAACAGCGCGCGCGCTCGGAAACAAGATTTCCGAGCTTATTGTCTGCCCTATCTACGCAAATCTCCCGTCTGACATGCAGGCGAAGATATTCGAGCCTACGCCTCCAGGAGCACGTAAGGTCGTCCTGGCCACTAACATTGCAGAGACGAGCATTACGATTGAGGGAGTGGTGTTTGTGATCGATCCGGGATTCGTAAAGCAGAACGTATACAACCCGAGAACGGGTATGAGTTCGCTGGTCGTCGTACCCGTGCGTCTAACATCCTGGCCAAGACATGGTCCATCATATTGACTCCGTCTTGTAGTGCTCGAGAGCTTCTGCAAACCAGCGCGCGGGCCGTGCGGGACGTGTAGGACCGGGCAAAGCTTTCCGCCTATACACAAAGTGGGCGTTCGCGAACGAACTGGAGGAAAATACCATACCAGAAATCCAACGTACGAATCTCGGTCTGACGGTACTCCTCCTCAAGTCTCTGGGAATCAACAACTTCATGGAGTTTGAATTCCTGGATCCACCACCAGGCGAGACGCTCATCCGTGCACTAGAATTGTTGTATGCACTGGGGGCGTTGAATGACAGAGGAGAGCTAACAAAACTTGGGAGACGTATGGCAGAGTTCCCTGTGGATCCTATGCTTAGCAAGGCGATCATTGAGAGTGAGAAGTATGTCTGCACAGACGAGGTGAGGATGATTCGGTCATCTTTTTAGTAAGACGCCCAACGCTGAGTTTAAACAGGTCCTGACAATCATATCGATGTTGTCGGAATCCTCATCTCTCTTTTACCGTCCCAAGGACAAGAGACTCCATGCCGACCAAGCCCGACAGAACTTTGTTCGCGCCGGGGGTGACCACTTTACCCTGCTGAACGTCTGGGAACAATGGGCCGACACCAACTACTCCCAACAATTCTGCTATGAACAATTCTTACAGTTCAAGAGCCTTTGTCGTGCGAGGGATATCAGGGATCAGCTCGCGGGCCTGTGCGAGCGCGTCGAAGTGATCGTGAGGAGTAACCCCAACTCGAACGATATCACGCCCGTTCAAAAGGCGATCACCTCTGGATACTTTTATAACACGGTGCGTTTTCCCTTGGATGAGAGGTTGTTTTCGGACGACGGCTAACACCGCCTTTTGTGCGCTTTCCAGGCACAGTTGCAGAAGAGTGGCGATTCGTACCGGACGCTCAAAACGAATCAGACGGTGTATATTCATCCATCCTCGAGTCTTTTCCAGCATCAACCCCCCGTGAAGACGATATTGTATTACGAGCTCGTGATGACGTCCAAGTCGTACATGAGGTGTGTCAGGTGTTTCGCTCAAGAACATACTTCATGCTGAAACGCCCGTTCGACAGGCAAGTGGTGGAGATCAAACCCTCATGGCTAATGGAAGGTAAGTCACTGCTTGGGTCGCGCATCCAGACTGTTTCCTAACTAGCATACTCGTATTAGTCGCTCCACATTACTTCAAAGCTGCGGATCTGGAGCAACTGACGACCGGGGAGAAGAAGATGCCAAAGACATCCGGGTATTCTGGCATTGCTGCGATCTCCACACCATCATAGTCTTGTGTTCCGGACTGTTGGCTTCCTGCCTCGAGACGATTGCTTTGTCAGTGATACTTGGCTCATGTGCTGTTGTGGTCGTAATTGTAAGAGTCCAAAATAGGGCGCGTTGCAGATCGATAGGGGACCGTCTTCTAGTCCTTGGGGTTGAACCATGAGTCTTACACTTGAATGACGACAGATGTTACTAGAATGTTTACCTCGGCAGCTGTCCGATAGGAGGCAGCTGAATCACAACCTCTTAACTCCAAAATGTTTCCCCGCCGCCGAGCCATCAACTATTTTACTCCAGGATTTCACTACGAGCCAATCAGATTCAGAGTGTATGAAGGATCCAAAGTGCAAGACCTCATTGACCAGTTTTGTGAACGGACTGGTCTGGGCTTCAAGTGGAAGGTCGCCTATCTCCCCAAGGTATCTTGCATGCCGCTGAACTACCCCTTGGTTGTGAGCTGACCAGAAAACTAGGATCATGCTCTGGATATTCAGCCAGAACTCACCATTAATCGTCGGTTTATCAATCCTTGCCTTGAGTACCTGGACAACTCTGACTTCATCTTCCCACTCCAACTTTGTGGCGAAGACACTCTTAAGGACAAACTCCAGTTTTTCATCCTGATCGACACAGGTTTGCAAATCATCCTCGTGCCAGTGTAGCTTAACTGACTCTGTTTGCCAGATCAACCACTGGATCAGTTCATAGTGCCCGGCCCAGAGGAAGGTATGTATTCAAACACACAACACTGGTCAACTATCCGAGTCTGACCCTCCCAAGATCATTTTGAAATAATTCAACATGATTTATCTGTAAAAAAGGTAATGGAAGCAAAATTATTGTAGCTTGTACGTGGCATTAATACAGCAGCTCCCATAATATTTCATTGCTACATATGTACTGCGGACGCGTAATTCTGCAAGCAATTCAGCATTGTACTGTAACTTATTGTTTCCGCGCATTGATTGGCGGAGAGCGAAACGTTTTCTTGTAAGTTACAACGATGGGCAGAAACAGTACGTCGCGGTCCCATCCATCTATCTATCTTACACCCCAATCGTCGCTCAGAACCCCACAAATCCACAGTCCCACATAAACCCAGTGTGTCTCCCAAAACTCTGCCGAAAATATATCCTGAACCCCCGCCCGTCCCATAGAGCTGAAGAAAGATCCAGGGGTCCCCAAGCTCCCCGATCTCAAAATCAGGAATGCGGAGAAACAAAGTGCCCGTTCGGTAAGTTATTGTATCACACTCGCCACCCAATCTGACTTTTGAGTGCTAGCCACCCCCACGCACCGACCCAGATGCGACGATGGCATCTGAGCCAACTTTGTCCTCGCTTGCCATACTGGCGTCCTCGGCCGAACAATCGCAAGCATCCGGCGCTTCAACGAGCACCGCTCAGAAAACCAAAGAGCAGGTACGACGCCACTACGTTCGCGCGCTCCACAAGGTCATCGACGACAGCGACATCGTCATCCTCGTTCTCGACGCGCGCGATCCAGAGGGGTGCCGAAGTCGACTGGTCGAAGAGGAGGTCCGGAGACGCGAAAGCGAGGGAAAGAAGCTCGTATTCGTCCTGAACAAGATAGGTGCGCGCTTCACTTCTGTTCTCTCTGGCAAGGTCGACGCTTGATGGTGCTAGATCTCGTTCCGAGGGAGAACGCACAGCAGTGGCTGAGGTATTTACGACATTACACACCGACACTCCCGTTTCGTTCGGCCGTGTCCAACCAGCGATCGAATTTGTCGAGCGTGACGGCACCAGCGCTGTTGCGGCTTTTGAAGGCTTACAAGCCGAGCGCAGCACAAAGCGTGACGGTCGGCGTCGTCGGGTTTCCGAACGTGGGCAAGAGCAGTCTTATCAACTCTTTAAAGCGATCAAAGGTGCGTTCGCGTTTCTCGTTGGCATGCCGTCTTTGCGTCCGACGCGTTTGATTTATTTATTTTCGGGCAGGCATGCGCTGTTGCAGCACAACCTGGACATACCAAAGACTTGCAAACAGTCCAGCTCGAGCGCGGTCTCAAGATCATCGACTCTCCCGGTGTTGTATTCGATGAAGACGAAAACGACGATACGATCAGCCAACGTCAAAAGGGTAGCATATTGCTCCGCAACGTGGTCAAAGTCGAGGATATCGACGACCCGATTGCTGTCGGTGAGTCGTCTTGTTCAGTCCTTCCAGTGGACAGCCCATCCCATGTGCCTCCTTTTTTCCCTAGTGGAGGAAATCCTTTTACGAACGGAACGCGCGACGCTACAAAAAATCTATGGACTACCCGAGTTCTCAAATACGCTCGAGTTTCTGGCCATGTTGGCACTGAGCACTGGAAGGCTCCTCAAGGTCTTTCTTTCGTGATCCTCATGCGCTTGAGCGGGACTCTGACGTGCAGTCTGCTAGGGCGGCACCCCAGACATGCTCGCCACTGCACGACAGGTGCTAATGGATTGGAACCACCAAAAGATTCCCTACTTTTCGGTCCCACCCGCGATCCATCCTTCGATGATACCCTCCATGATCCCGAGTACCGCAGGCGGATCCGCCGTCGCCCCCGGCGCAGAGACCGTCGGCCAGGCTCAAATCCTCACTGAACTCTCCAAACCGTTCGAGTTGGCAGGTTTGTTTGGCGCTGCGGACGCGGGGGCGTTCGCATCGGAGGAGGTAATGATGGGCGACGACACGGCTGCGGAAGAGGCAGAGATGGTGGCGGACGACACACCGCTACATATACCTACGAAACGAGCGCACTCGCCGGCGCCTCTCGAATCCAAGCCTGGGTCTAGTATCGCCGAGCGTCCGACGTTGGACGCGTCGTCTGTGCGGACACCGAAACGATTTCGGAGAGCAAAGGATCTGTCGTCGTATGAAGAGGCCGCTGCGCAGAGTCATCCCCTACGTCGCAAGACGTTGAAAAGGGATGCAAAGAAGGCGAGGCGGGCGACGACACGGTTGCAACGACGATCTGGGCAAGGTGTGGGTATGGAGGTGGATGAACTGCGGGATACGTTTATGGCGGGGATCGAGTGTTGATGTCTCGTGCGACGGCACCAGTATTATTGCGGCTCTAACGTGTTTTGTCTCTATACATTTCTGATGTTTAGATCGGGGAGTTTGGGAAGGCCTGGAACTTTCTTTAAGTCTAGGGGACGAGGAGGATTTCAGTACATGTTTTTGGTGGACTCGGAGTGGGAGACCCACTGGGTCGATGTGGATGTTGGGTTTGTTGGGTTCTGAGTCACGGTGAAGATCGGTAGATGGATGAGACCTCGCCATACAGTGCCATACTGCCAGTATTTCCACCCATCGTTCAAGTTGTCCTGCAGGAAAGGCATTTCACTCTCCGCCAATCAATGTATCCAATTCTTTGAACAGTTTTATGCACCATAACATTCTACTGGAGATGGAGTACATTACCGCATTGCTTCAAGTTCCCAAATTACGTGTCTGAAGCACAACTCAGCCTCACTGAGGCACTCCGTGATAGAATAAGAGTGCAAACCGGCATGGATGATCTTCTCAAGCATCACATCATCATGCACTTTTTGCATGAGTGCTCCAGGACGAACGCCTGGTGGCCACGGAATCCCCGTGTTTAGGAGTGGAGTGTACCAATCAATATTTGCACGACCAACCCAATCGAAATCCACGAGATAGGTGTGATATCCATCATGTGACAGTGGGTCGACACTAGTAACACCTTTGGATCTCCGAGTTGCTCCCTTCTTGACAAGGATATTGGGTCGGCGCACATCACCATGAACGAGGTTCATGCCATGGAGCTTCTGAAGTGCTTCTTCCACATCCTGGACAACATCATTGGGGAGCTCTTTGCCTGGAAACTCATGGACTGCATCCAATGCATCAATCAACTCCATGATCACCATGTGCACCCCTCCCCGTAGCTGAGTGTGGAAGTACAGCTTGGGAGCCAATTCCATGATTGCCAAGGCCTGATGAGCAGTAGGATTATACTTTTCAGAAAACTTGACCACCACTGGTTCTCCCTTGTATTTTGCAAGGAATAAAGCACAGCGAATAAACTAGTAATTTTCATCAGGGATGAAATGCCTCTTGAAAACCAGAGTTTGCATATTAGGCATGTCTGGGCTGTCTGGGTATGCAGGCCTTGGGAAGAGTCGTGAATGGTCTTCTGTTATGAATGTGTCCTTGTCATACTCCAATTGGCAGTATTTGTCTTGTAGCTTGCTCAGTGCACTTCGGAAGATAACAAAGGTCCTTGCAATATCACAGATCTTGCTTGTCATGAATGTGTCACAACCAAGATAAATGTAGTCTGTAAATGATTGAAAACTGTAAATGTTAGTGAGAATAGAGCCTCCAAATGAAATGTAAGGCCCTGAGATAAATAAGTGGATACAGGGACAACATGTCTTGTGGTGGATTGCAATATACTGAACATATGCATGTCAGTGGCAATCTTATTCAAGTTACAAACAGATGGAACACAACATGCCTTTGAGTGAGCCATCTCCTTAAGGAGTGTAAGGGCTCCTTGAACATCTGCAATACCACCCAGCCCAAGCTCATTGTTACTCTGGATATGCAAATAAATTGCATTGTTTTGTTCACAAGCAACAACACCACTTTTCACATCCACATAGGGGGGAATCAATTTGGTGACCAAGTCAACACCAAGGAGAGATCCAACAAGTGAGTAGACTGCACTTGAACACTCTGAGTTGGAGTCATATATCTTGAGAGAGTTGGTGGTGAATTTGCCAATCTCAGCCAGGATGTCTTCATTGTCAGGAAGGTCTGAGAGATGGTCCAGATCATCTACAATGTCTGCAAATACCTCCTCATAGATGGTGATTGGAGGGCCAGTGTAGCCCATAGGACGCCCAATGTGAATAGGATGCATCTCTTGGTATGCCTTGAATTCTAATGCACTCCTGGTGACTGTTGAAGGTTTCCATGGTGAAGAAGCATGCTTAATTATTTTGTGATGATCTTAAGGGGGTTAGATAGTTATCAAGGTGGTGCAATGTATATATACCTCGTTCCTCTCCAAGTGGTACAAACTCAGGTTGATCTGGAAAACAATCAATAATTTACACTGACATGAGGACAATTGACAAACCTGGATGAGTCCAGACAAAAAACTGGACTTTATCAATATCCCCTTGATCAATCAGTTGGAGTGAGAGGATAGTCTTGTGCTTGTCCAAGTACTGGAGGTGAGGGAGAATTGTGGTCAAGTGATCAGGAAGGGTTTGTGATGGTTGAATCTCCAGGGCAAGATCCTGATTTTGTGTTCAGCTTACAACCAAGGTGACTCAATGGTGTGGTACATTGGGGACATAGGCAACCTGCACACCAAAGCCCAAAGGACGACCATTTCTACGGACGTCTGTGAGGATGTCTAGCACAATGGATTGATCGAACACTTCGAGATCCTCGGGCAGGGGATAAAATTCAGGCACGAAGTACTTGATGAATTGACGGGACATTGGAAGTGTGCGCTGCTGAGGTAAGCATTCCGGTTGGCTCTAACGATGAAAAGCAAACGAACCAGAGACAATGACGGCGAACGGGGCACAAAGCAAAAGAAAAAGAAAACAAGTCGGGTGCACATCACCGACGATGACCCCAACGACGACGACATGTGGGTCGAGAAGAACATCGACATCGACGGCGAGCGGGTCTGTCCACCCCTCTTCTCGTGTGCCCATGCTCACGCCGCGTCCTCAGCTGCTCGCAAAGGACATACCCACCACAAAGAGTCTCAAGTTGACTTCCCATGCTCAGCCCACCCAAGATGATCCCGTCCTCCCACCGACTACGAGCACGGAGACAAAACTGCAACGCGACGAATGGATGCTCCTGCCCCCTTCCGATGCCCCATTCCTTTCCAGCTCGTCCCGGCCCCTCGCGCAACAGCTCCCCACCGGTGATGACTCCTACACGGACGGCTACGCAGAGTCCTCCGTTTCTGGACAGACCTCTGGCGGTGCTGTAGACTTCTTCTCTTCCCTTGGCACAGAGAAGAAGCGCAAGCCTCAGCCGGACAAACCAGACCCGGACAAGGTATATATCCTTTCCCCGTAGCTACGCTTTACTGACCCGTTCGTTTGAGCCCAAAGTGAGTGATCGGGAGCTCAACGTGGATCTCCGACAAGGTAGCAGCACCGAGGCCAGTGTCCCACCCCCTCCAAAGTCCATCACTCCCGGTGGACCAGGGTCAAGCTGGCGCATGATGCGTCTGCGCCGAGTTTACGAAACTGTCGAGGAGGAAAATCGGTCGGTGGAAGAGGTCGCGCTCGAGCGTTTTGGCACGATGCAAGCCTTTGAAGAGGCCAAGGAAGAACGACGTATCTTAGACGAGCGAGAGGGCAGACGTGGTGCGCAGAGATCCTCAAACCACAAAGGCAAAGACCGGGAGGTAGCAGGCGAGAAACGTTTCACGTTCACAGACGTCGCTGCTAGCGGCTCATCTAGCCGCAGCTCGTCATTCCGTCGACCGACTACCGCGGATGACAGTGCACGAACGACCCCTTCTCCCGCTGCTGGGTCGGCCAAGCCAGTCGCGGACCGCCGCCTCGACTCATTGCGTTTACCTTCTCAGGCGTCATCGCCGCTTGCCCAATCACATACGCCTATCCCTAGCGTCATGACTCCCTCCGTTGCCGCTGTTTCCACCACACGTGCAATGTCCCCCTCGTCCCTGAACAAACTGCAAGCACAGGTTTTACGTGCGAAACTCATGAACGCTCCCAATGCAGCCAAGCTCGAGGAAGAATACGAGGAACAGCTGCGGAAGGCTCATGGTGAGCCCGGACAACCCATTATAAGGACCAAGGTCGAGGTGTTGCCTACTTTGGATGCACGAGGGCGCTTGTATGACGTAGGGCATGGCAAAGACGATGCAGCACCACTCCCGGGTAACCGCAAGAAGAAAGAAAAGGTGCTTTTCCCTTCACAGTGGTGCTTTCGACCTTGTAACCTGAAGTGTTTCAGTTCGAGACGCGCGACCCAAAAACTGGCGATATTGTGCGCTACAATGCCGACGACGACGAAATGACCCTCGGAGAGATGATGCGTCAAGAACGTTTTGGTGCAGGAATCTCTGACCAGAAAAGTTTGGATACGCAATATGCCAAAGCCCTAATGGGTGATGGGAAATTCGAGGTACGTCCTCCCCACACCTTGACTCTTGCACCTCTCACTTACATTTCCAGAATGACCTTGATTACATCGATGACAATGCAGAACGCCTCGCAAGACAAAAAATGCGTACCGATGCCATGAAGCGGCAGTTCGCCATTAATGGTACACCCTCGATCGTCTGACTTGCGTACATGTTCTTAACATAACTTCATTCCGTCAGACTATAAACGCACCCAGAAAGCCCTCGCCACTTGTCAATTTTGCTACGGGGAAGATGACTCGCCACCCAAAGCACCCGTTGTTGCAATGGGGACCCGAGTTTACCTCTCATGCACTCTCACCGAGGAGCTACTAGAAGGACATTGTCTCATTGTTCCGATTCAGCATCACTTGACGATGCTTGAAGCCGATGACGATGTCTGGGATGAAGTTCGGGTATGTATACTCTCCTCTGATTTTTCACGAGGTTAATTACGGTACTTGTAGAACTTCATGAAGAGCCTCATGAAGATGTTTGCAGAGCAAAACAAGGGTGTCGTATTCTATGAGACGGTAATTACCCTCAAATGGCAGAGGCACACATGCATTGAATGCGTGCCTCTTCCCTGGGCACAGTATGATGTCATCCCGCAGTTCTTCAAGGTATAGTGCTCATATCACTTTCCGGTTCTAGAAAATGAAATGTGGCATAGGAATCTATACTGGCATCCGAAGCTGAATGGTCGCAGCACAAAAAGGTCATCGATTTCTCTGCACGTCCAGGAGGGTTCCGTCGTGCGATGGTTCCCAACCTACCTTATTTTATGGTTCAATTTGACCATAAAGGTGAACGTGGTTATGGACATGTCATCGAAGGCACTGGAGAGTCTACCGCTCTGGGAGAGGAAGAGGGTGGTCTCGACGAAGGAGAGAAAGGAGGTGGTGATTTCCCCAAGTAGGTTTATGGCTGCAATCTAGTATTGCAATTGCACTGACCGATTGGCTATAGGTACTTTGCGGCAGAGATCATAGGGAACGTGATGGACGTTGAACCTCGGCGGTGGAGACGACCGAGGAGAACGGAACGCGGGCACAGGGATCGAATAGATGACTTCAAGAAAAAGTACGACAAGTATGATTGGACTGGGTTAATTGGAAAGTGAACAGTTGTTCATATACTTATAGTAGCTTCAGTGACGCGATATGTCGTCTACTGCCGCCTACAGATCCGTGTATGTATATTAGTTTCCCCGATGACGGTGGGAGTATGTGGAACCCACATCCATCAGGAGTACAGCCTGGTCGACGTTGCGCGCAACTTCGAGTATGAATTCACGGCTGCGAGTTCTTCGATATGCTTCTGGCACGTACGACGTTGCAAGGCTTGTCAGGCTCTCCAACCTCACGGCTTCTCGGAGGCTCCTGAGCACTTCAAGCACATCCAGCGAACCCACCTTGCGTCGCTCGTACCTCTATGGTCTGTTCCTCACGACCGATTGCATTACTTTATATCGATTAATCTGCCCCCAAAGTCCCCGCCTCGTCAGATCGTATGCTTGAGAAGTCACTCAACCTCGGAGCACCCCCAGATGTTGTAATTTATGACCTCGAAGACAGCGTCACTCCTACACCACACGAAAAGAAAGTAGCAAGGCAGCGGCTTAGCCAATTCCTGCACGTCCGTGGGTCTACTTGACGTGGCGTCGCGGTGCTGATGAGAAGCGACAGCGGACACCCAAGGAGGACCTGCCTGCTTCCGAGCGTGTCGCCGTCCGCCTGAACGATACAAGTACGCCCTTTTTCCAGGACGACATAGCCGAGATTGTACGTCCAATGTCTCGTTTCTGTCACTTGACACCAACGCAAGCTCCTCGGGAAAGCTCAGATACCCATGCGTGGGCACCCTCGTTCTCCCCAAGATTCACTCTGTTCGCGATTTGCACTATGTCTCTCGTACCATACGTAATCTGAATTGGCCGTCCACCGCATTGCGCATCGTAGCCAGCATAGAGAGCGCACGCTCTGTTATGGGCTTGGGGGATATTGCCAGCTGGAGGTCAGAATTCGGGGCTGACAAGGGTGGAGAATTGACAGCACTTCTAGTAAGCTCAGTCTAACATACTGGCCCACGGAATGCTAATGGTCAACCACTAGTTCGCCGCGGAGGATTGTATGACCCTCTGCCCTTTTCGCTCGAGATGCCATGTGTGACGCTCGTTGCAGACTGCGCTGATACCTCTGTGGTGCGGACGACGTCTAAACAGGAATTGCTCTATGTGCGTTCCCAGATTGTGATCACGGCCAAGGCTTTCGGACTCGAGGCCATCGATATGGTATGTCCACGCCTTGCTCTCTCATCTCAGAGTCTGACCGGCATTCCAGGTCTGTGTGAATTACAAAGATCCAGACTACCTGCGCGAGGAATGCCAAGATGGAAGACGACTCGGCTTTACTGGAAAGGTATGATTGAGTTCCCCCACCCCACCCCATCGACTCGCACGCTCATGTTCGATGCGCAGCAAGTAATACATCCAAACCAGGTAGCGACTGTTAACGCCTCCTTTGTACCAACTTTCCACGGTGCGGTTCATATTCTATCTCGCATTTTGAGTTTGGATGACACTATGTGACTCGTGTTGATTGCAAATGCAGAGATTCTCCGCGCAGCCAAGATTCTCCACCGTATGAACATCGCACATTCCAATCAAAAGGGTGCATGTGGGCTTGAAATGGAAAGTGGGAGTAAAGAGATGATTGATGCACCCATGCTGAAACAGGTGGGTTTCTCTTCGTAAGGAGAAGGTGGCTGAGGCTGACGGTGAATGTGAATGTGATGCAGGCAGAGAACATCATACGGCTTGCACGCGCTGCTGGTTGTGATGTCCCTCATGTGGGTGAGGGTGACTGACGCGTTTATGATCGTAATTCCAGCCTACGTGTCAATCTACCCAAATCTGCGCGCGTTGTTCTGGATTGTTCTGTACCATTAGACAATTGCTTCCCATTGGCCGAGGACTCCGACGGAGTCAGTGTGAGTCAGTGCACAGGGGCACAGGTTGCACAGGAATACGCCACAAGGCATGGGAAAGCACTATAAGTAGAAAGCAAACTTTGACCGACGCGCCACGACACGTCTTTTTTCAACTCTAGCAACAACATCGACATATAACTCATCATGAGTGGCAACAGAGGTGGTGGTAACCGTGGCCGCGGCCGCGGTCAGTCAAGTCAGCCGCGTGGTGGTGGTGGCGGTGGTGGCGGGCCCAGTGGCCCACCCCGAGGTGGTGGCTCCAGTGGCTTCGGAGGAGGTGGCAGAGGTGGAGGCGCTGGGCCACCAGGTGCGGGGCTCTCTGGAGATGAAGTATTCGGAGGTCCCCCATCTGTTGACCAGCGCCTCGCACCCTCCAACTTGAACGCGCTCGTTCAAACACTCAAGTCAATTCCACGCGACCCCGCTCGTCCGACCCGTCCCGGTTTCGGGACGGCCGGCAAACCAGGGGTTCTCCGGGCCAACTTCTTCCCGGTCAAGTTCCCAAAGACGGGCGTCATCTATGACTACCACGTTGAGATCACTCCCAAGACGGATCTCAAGAGCATCCGAGCCCGCTTGTTCACCTTGCTCGAGCAGAGCGCCCAGCCTGGGTGGCAGGAGTACGTTCCCTTTGTCGCGCACGATGGCAGCGCCAGGTTGGTCTCTTCGAAGGAGCTGCCCCAGCCGCTCGACGTCTCCGTCCTCTTCCTGAGGGAGGGCCAGCAACAAGCGACCCCGCGCGACAAGACGTATACCATCTCTATCTCGTCCCCCAAGGAGCTCAAATCCAGCGAACTGGATTCGTAAGACTCATCGTTGCAAACGCGTCTCGTTCACTGACTGCGTCGTTCTAGGTTTACCAACGGGGACGTCAAGTCCCGAGATTACGATTTTGCCCCGCTCGTGGGGGCGTACAACTTGGTGCTGCAGCACCATGCTTCCCACAGCGGCGTGCGTGTTGGCAAGAACCGTTATTTCTTTCCTTCCAGCGGGCAGGGCATGGAGCTCTCCATCGGGGTAGAGGCGTGGCGGGGTTTCTTCATGTCCGCGCGTCCGGTTTACAAAGAACTCATGGTCAACGTCGGAGTCTGCATGACGGCGTTCTACAAGCCAGGAAACCTCGCCCAGGCCATCATGGAGTTCCAGAGGAAGTCGCAAGGCGCTATGCTTCGGCGCTTTGCGCAGAAACTCAAGGTGACCACCAGTCATCTAGGTTACAAGCAGACGAAGCCGTTGAAGGACATCATGTCTACGACGTCCAAGAACACGACTTTCCAGTGCGACGAATTCAACGCAAAGATATCCGTCCAACAGTATTTCAAGAGAAGTACGTATGACGACTTGTCATGGAGCGACGTGCCAACTGACTTGCAACCCAGAGTACAAGATCAATCTGGAATACCCCGACTTGCCAGTCGTCAACATCGCTGGTCCAAACGCCAAGCACCCTATCCTTGTGCCACCTGAGCTTTGCGAGATTTTGCCTGGCCAGCCTTTCCGTGGCAAACTCGACGATCAACAGACCACGCAGATGCTCCGCTTTGCGTGCAAGCGTCCCCCAGAGAATGCTCAGGCCATCCTCAATCAAGGTTTTCCGCAGCTCGGACTGACACCGAACAACCAAACGCTGTCCAACTTTGGCCTCTCAGTCAGTACTAACATGGCTGGCGTCCCATTCCGGGAGCTCCCTCCCCCGAGTCTCAGCTATAGAGGCGGCCAGCCGCTGAGAGCGACCAATGGCAGCTGGAACATCCTCGACGTCAAATTCCATGTTGGTGGCGCCGTCAAGTCGTGGTGGATTTTGGTGGTCACGGAGCAACGCCCCGTCTTCAATGGACCCGACGACCCTCAGCTCACAGGCCTCTGGAAGGGATTCGCTGGCAAGTGCGAAAGGAGTGGGATGACAGGCATCAATCCCAACAGCGGCCCTACCCTTATAAACGCCAATATGGTAAACCCTGCGAACGACCCTGGCAGACAACAATCCCTCAATGTACTTCGGTCGACCATCCGGGAGAACCAAGCGCGACGTGGAAGTCCATCGTTTATGCTCGTCATCTTATCCAAGCGCGACAATTACATCTATCCCGGCATCAAACGCATCTGTGACGTCGAGTTGGGGATCCACACCGTGCACATGTTATCCAACAAGGTGCTTACGGATCCCAGGAAACAGGATCAGTACTTTTCAAACGTCGCATTGAAAGTGAACACGAAGCTCGGGGGCGTCAATCACAAGCTGGACGACAAGAGCTTGCAATGGTTGACGAAGACGAAGACGATGCTGGTGGGCATGGATGTCACCCATCCTGGACCTGGGAGCACCGACGGGACGCCGTCCATTGCAGCCGTGGTGGCGAGCGTAGACGGCAATTTTGCCCAATTCCCAGCCAGCTTGAGGTGCCAGGAGTCAAGGAAGGAGGTGCGTATTACAATGTTCACCGTTACACATGGCATGACGTTGGCTGCGAACAGATGATTACGGATCTCGCCGCGATGATGATCGAACGCTTGAAGCGGTATCAAGAGGTCAGCAGGAGCCTCCCTGAACGAGTATACGTCTTCCGAGATGGCGTGTCTGAGGTGCGCGATTTTGATCCACATGTTAGCCTGCTTTATTGAACTGCGTTGTAGGGACAATTTGACACTGTCCTCGAAGAAGAGCTTCCTAAGGTAACCGAGGCGTTTGCAAGGGTTAGCCCCAAAGGTGGTCCGCAAGGAAAACCCTACCGACCTTTATTGACGATCATCATATGTGGCAAGCGCCACCATGTCCGAAATTGGCCCCCCAATACTGTCGCGGACAAGACCGGCAATACGCGCCCAGGGACCGTGGTCGACCAGGGCATCACCTCGGTGTACGTATGCTCGTCGTATTCTTGCCGTCATGAGAATTCAGCGTACCTTTACAGCTTCGATTTTGATTTTTATCTTCAAGCCCACGCGGGTCTGCAGGGCCACGTGAAACCCACGCATTACACCGTCGTATATGACGAAAGCAGGCTCGGTTCGGATGAAGTGCAGCAAGGCGTCAACGCGGCGAGTTACCTCTACGCGCGCGCCACCAAATCGGTCAGTCTCATACCCCCGGCATACTACGCCGATCTCGCATGCGAGCGCGGCCGGTGCTATTTGAACGACTTTTTGGTCTCTGAAGACAAGACGACGACGACGTCCAAGGGAAAGTCCAAGGCGGACAAGGACGAAGAGAAGCAGAAGGTGTATGACGCTGCTACGAAGGCGTGGGGAAATGGAATTCATCCGAATCTAGCTGGGTCCATGTTTTACATTTGAGTCCTGGGTGATCGAGGATATGCGCTCTATTACACGCGTTTGAAGAATCTGCTGGATTATATATGCGATGTATCTCTTGTTTGTAGTGCTACAGCGGAAATGCTCATAATGTATGTTATTTCGTACACTCTCGGCTAAACATTATCAAATCAAGAGCATTTCGATATTTGAAATGCCCGTTGTGCCCGGGCGTTTGAACTTGAAGCAGCATCGTTGAATAGGTAAAATGGGATAACATATTAGTAAAGAAAGTGCGCGACGAATACCATAAGAGACCTTAACAATTGGAATTGGCAATGAACCTCAGCAGCCTCCCACTTCTCTCCTCCAGGCTCCGATCCACGCCATGACGAAATACAAGCACCCCGCGGGAAGCATGCACACTCTTGCCACGATGGCCCAGTCCCACTTTCTCCCTATCAGCTTCCTTGTCTCTTCGCCCACGACCGCTCTCCTCGGTCTCGGCCGGTCCGGAGCGGCACAAGTCAGATTCGTTCGCGAGTTGGAGCTCCTCGACAATAAAAGGTTGCTGGTGACCCATATTTGGATGCTTCGTGAAACGCACGTCGTCGTACCAATGACTGCCCAGCAGATATCCGGACGGGCGGTCGTCCACCGCAGGAGCGCGCTTTCTAGAATAGAGAGACTGCCATCGCGAAAAGTGTAGTTGGATCCTAGGCTTCCGACGATATCGAGCGTGAAATGGGTGGCAGGCCAGCAAATAGCCTGCAAGGCGAGAAGACGGATGAGGGTGGAGAGGGGAGAGTAGTAGGCGCGCCAGCGGTGCAAGAGTCCGGTGGTGAGTTTGAGGCACTGGTGTGCGGTGAGAAGTGCCTGCAAGGCATGGGTGATGACGTGGTTAAGACAAGGACGAGCACGTACCCAGAGGATGGCGATGAAATAATCTCCCCTATCCGGCGGACAGTTTCGACCCCAAGCTTGGGATTGCTCAGGTCTAATGTAGTACTGATCCGATGAGCCATATGGGGGCGGGTAGCCGGGCGGACACCACAAGCACCAGGCATTCACCAAAACACCGAAAGCCGCGGGGACAATGGACAAGAGACGCGAAGACTCGAAGAGTAACATGGTGACGACGTTGGGTGGAACCAAAGGTTCTGAAACATGCATTATACGGGTGGTCGGAAGATGGTTTGGCTAGGTAATAAATGGCGTTAGAACCGCCCTGCGACAAAGCAACGCGAGTGCTCACTGGTTCGTCCGCTTCGGTTTCAGTCTCGCCGGCACCGAGTTGGCCTGGAGCTGTTGTGATCTGAGTGATCTTGGGTTTTCGCCAGCCGACGCCTTCTCCGAAGATGGCGGACAGGACGGTAGCGCGAGGGAGGTGGGCAGTAGAACGCGTGGAAGGGGTCATGGTGGGTTGTCCGCGAAGTTCGAACGCGCTTCTGGTGCGACGCGTGTAAATGGGATTGTCTTGTTCGTCGTGGTCTGTAGTGTCGTGCTCAGCATGCTGAGGATGATGTCGGGACATGGCAACTTGGACAGATACTTGGAATGGCAACATGATGAACACGGGCGCCAAACTGACTGCCAGCGTCTGCACTGACTGATTCTCGGTGACATTTGACACTGTACAGATTCTCATCACTCGTAAAATAAGTACGTTGAGGTTGACGTCGAGTAGCTCCATTTAGCATTCGGCGAATCAAGCCGTAGTGTACGCTGGCAAGGACATGCCCATGTTTGAGCTTGGAATGTCCCCAGACACCGCACTCCCATGTGATCCACGGGCCTATATCGTTCCCAGATCGGGCTTGTTCGCGGATTATTAGGTAACCCCAAGTGACCGGGGTCTTTGGGAGTTTCTGTTTTGCAACGCTGCGAGTGACCTTCGACTCGTCGCTCTCCGTCCCTTCCTGCTCGTCGTCCCTCCCTTCCCGTTGTCGTCGCTGCCGTTCCCGGCCGCATCGTCTCCGTCGTGCAAGACGTTGCCAAGGAGCCATCTCTCCTTTCCGTCCCCGCCTTGGTTATTCCCCCCAAGATTCCCTCAAATTCGCAAACCATTATATCTCCTTGTCTCTCGACCCTGCTTTCCCTCGTCACACAATCTTCGTTCGATCCTAGACGCCGTTTCCGCAAATCCTCTATTTTATCTCGCCATTCGATCCCTCGTAATGCCCCCAGGTTCATATGACAACTCGCCCTGGCCTGCACGAACGGCCGCGCCATCAAAAGCTTACCAGCCAGCGAATTTACCCGTCCCGTCGCCACTCCCCACCCCGTTCCTCGCCAAGAGGCAGGGCACCATTATCTCGGACAGCTCCGCAGTCGGTGGGTCAAACCTCTGCTCAAACACGTCGCTCATTTCACTGATAACACGCGTGATCCATTGTCAGAACAAGCAAAGACCAACTGCGAGATCTACGCCAACAACGATAATGTGACGTGCTATCCTACCGCTGATGACCAAGTCTTGCAGCATCAATGGGCAGCGGTCATCTGTAAGTCGTCGCTCGTTCGTTGCGTTGGTATGCCCACTGCCTCCCAGGGAACAGTCGACGTCCCCAGATTGATCAGAACAATTTGATCAACATATACCTTTTGAATGCCGATACCTACGAGGTCTTGTTCAGTACCTTGAGTTATCCGAACCCTATCGGTGCCGCGGGCGAATTCAACTTGCCAGTTAATGATAGCTGGTTTGGTGACAAAGGTTCGACATGGGAACCTGGCGGCGGAAACTTTTCTTATCCGTTCTTTTGGGTCATCACGGACGAACTGCAAGGACTCGATGGCTCGCAAACGACGAACCCTACTTTCCTCGCAATTCGTATGTGCGGTCGATCTATCCATTGCCTTGGCTCCTGATCATTTTCCGTCTACCCAGAAACAACGTATGCGGACTCGGTAGTCTCTTCGATGTCACAGTCCTCTCTTTCCACCCTCTCCGTACAATCGTCCCTTTCCGCTGCCTCCGCTCTCTCAACTGCTTCTAAAGCTTCGGTAGCATCCATGTCGTCCCTGACCTCAACACCTGCGTCTATCCAACTATCCAGTGGTAGTTCACCCTTTCCGCACTGGGCTATTGCAGTTATTGTGGTACTGGGATTCCTTGCCATCGTTGCAGGGGGGGTCCTCGTTTGGGTGATCATGCGACGCTTACGACGACGCGAACGACTCGCCCACCGTGGGTCTATGGGCTCATCTTCACCCATGATAGCGAATGTGCAGAACTCGAACTCACCACAACTACCACTACTAGCAGGTGCGGTGGTCGGAGGCGGCGGGCGGACGTCTTCAGAGCATCACCGACCCGCTTCGATTGTATCCCCCGACGGAGTTTCGGAGATTTCAAGGGCACACTCCGCCGGCGATCAAGGACCATTCTCAGGTGCTGATGCAGCGATCATGGCGGATGCATTTAGGAAGGCTTTACGAAAGCCCGAATTTGCCGATGCAACAGTGGAAGAAACCGAAGAGAGAAAGGAAGATACTCTGATCAATCGCGAACTGGCCGAAGAAGGCAGGGATATCCGGAGCGTTGGCTCTTCAAGAGGAGTTAGAGTGGAGACCCTGAGCGATGCTGGTGATACAGTGCAACATCACTAGCTCAGGCGTTCTTGTACGCGTTTACTTTTTATTTTATTTGCAGCTCGGTTCTCATTGTGGTTGAAACGTCGTTCGGATACCTTTTGTCTGCGTTGCAGCGCCTCCTCCTGTTGTCGCTCTTCCTCCTGGCGTGTAGTGGTGTTGCAAATTCTCTCTGCTTCTCGCTCTCTGACCAGTATAATTACACAGCTGCCACTTTTTACGCTTTCGCTGGTCAATCTTTTGTTCGCAGACCGTCCTTATTCCCTTCGCACGCTGTTTGGTAATTACCTTGTGCTTTTCTGTGCGGACCATGCCCTACACGAGTTTTATCCAAACAACCACCTTCAACCTTCCAGTAGCCCAATCTGCGCGCACGCCTCTGGGCTCATCCGTTCATTGCATCAGCCAAGCAACGACTCGTTTTTATACTTTGCTGGACACTTTACTCCCATGCCGCCGACATTGCATGTGTACGCCTTCACACCTCCCACTCCCACCACGGGGGCCACCCACACTCGCTTTAACTACCAGTCATCAATCAATCAGCCCAAGCTTACTACGTATCGCGTGTGGACGGACGCTGGACGGACGGCTCTGATCCTCGGGGAGACGGACACAATGAACGATTGTTTCTTTCTACTGACTCTTTTCTACTTTTTGGTCACTTTTTTTTGTTTTCGCGTATGTGGACGCAGGGATATACAATACGACACGCGTAGCATTTTTGTTTTTCTAATGACGATGATGCCAATACTCGAACAAGAGAAGACTGTCTGGGGGGACGACTAAGTACTCCGACTCGGAGGTACTGTAGCCGCGTGAAGCGGGTGCGGGAGGACTCGTCTGCTGTCCCTGGATGCCACATGAGCTGTTGGACATCTCACCTCTCTAGTGGCGCAGGGCCGACAAATATGAACAGAAATGACGAATGAGGTTCTGAGGCGGTGACCAAACAACATGATATCGCTTCTCCATCCCCAGTCGAAACAATAAACGCGTGGAACAAAAGATTTCATGTCTTCGTGTTGCCTTCCAATCCCCATTCAAACGTAGATTCCCGTATCAATTTCGAGGAACCCGTGGTCAATGACGCATCAAAAGGCTGTGGACGTCCCAGGGTGCGTATAAAAATAGCATGCGCACGCAATTGCAAGGAATAAATTACGTATATGTAAGACTGCAGTAAATGCACAGCAAGCAAATTAAGCTTGGTGATTTCGTCTAATAATGCGTCTCTGTGGTATTGAACATGCACGGATGGTGGCCTCGTGGGAGCGTTATCACGCCGAGGATAGATGGCGCATGAGCAGTTCGTATCTGTATTCACCAAATGTTGACGTCAACACGCTGCCACGCGCTCTGGATCAGATCAACGCACGATAATAGGGTGACTGCACTGTTTGGCACTGTTCGAAATAGGTTTACAGATAAGCCTTTGTATAGGCCGGTCCAGCCCTCCTTCTGTATGATCTTGCGGGTGATGTATAAGATGCTTCGTTTCGTATGCGCCCTGATCATTCCGTCTGATGATAGATCCTCCGCGATGGGTAGTCGGAGCGTCTGAAGGCGCGTACGTACAACTTCGTGCGGGTATGTGGCGACCGAGGCAGTCATCTTGGCAATGGCGGAGCAGAGAAGAATAGTACCGCTACGCAGGGGAGCTGTCGAGTCGCCCTCTATGTGTGCGTTTTAGTGTTCGTTCCCAGACGAGACTGATCGATGACGACGCACGTGCCCATACTTTGAGTTGCTCGTAGAGCGGGAACTGGACGGCAACGTGAGTGATGCCGAATAAACTGGGTAGCAATCCACGGTAGAAGGCACGGATGCCCTCGGTGCGATATATCGTCAGGGCAGCGTCGAACGTATGTCTATACCTCACTTCGCGTCGGGACTGTGTCTATGTGCGGACCGATGTGAGTGCGTGTGCACGCGAGATCGCAAAGATGGCATACCATGAAGCGCGTCTTGATGACCCACAGTGGGTTCGTACAGGTTGTGCTGGTTGCGCCAGCGATCATGGCGGATAGGATATGGAGCGTCCATGGATGGTCTCGCATGACAGGCTGGTAGCCTTTTGCCTGGGCTGCGGGGTAGATTCTTCCGCGCGGGACGGGTTCTCCGAGGGGAGGTTCACCGAAGCGCCGCTTGATGCCATCATAGACGGCAAAGTATATGGCCCATGTGGGAAGATATCCGAGGATAGTTGGACCTAAGCCTCGATACATGCCTCGAATACCATCGTGTCTCAAAGTAGTCTTGACGATATCTGACCCAAAAAAAAAGAGAGATAAGAGACATGAAGTCGGAAATGAGGTGGGGAGGGGTACGAACCGAGGACGCCCTGGTAGCCTGGCTGGCCGTGGACTGCTCGCTGTGCCTGTAGTTTGGTCTTGACGACGTCGAGTGGACAGGTGGCTATGCTGGCTACCAGACCACCTCCAGCACCAGCTGTGTGTGTGGGTCAGTGGGAAACAGGAAGAAGGAGGGGAGACGAGCACACCGATCATGCTGTTTGCGGTCCATTTTTTCTCGTCTTGTGGCATCGCTCTTCCCCGCAAAGCGGGGTTGGCTGCGTAGTGAAATGCTTGCCAAGTGGGTTATCTTGTAGTGAACGTCGCAGTGGTTCACGTCGACCCCATAGCCGAACGGTCCCGGCTCTTCCCGGTCGCTATCAGATCAGCCCCATCAGTTCAACTCTCTCCTCACCGCCATGGTCAGAGTCCTCCTCAACAATGTCTTGCTCGCAGAATGCGACACCCCAGTCATCCTCGAGGGTAATTATTATTTCCCATCCGGGACCGTCCACAAGACCAACCTCTCAACCTCAAACACCTCGTAAGCACACCGCCTCTTGAAACTGGCACCGCTGATCTCTCTCCGCGGCACCAACTCAGAACCGTCTGCCCGTGGAAGGGGTACTGTTCATATCATTTCAACAGAGATGGATTTCATGTTTGATCTCGGTAATCACAGTACCGCCTCGTATTATTCCGCCGATGTCGACGGAACGAGCGTCAAGGACATCGCATGGCTAGTTGCTAGCTTCACGTCCACCGTACCTAATCCTTACACTTGCCACCCAGGTATTACGCCGAACCCAAGCCCAAAGCAGCCCACATAAAGAACTATGTTGCGTTCTACAAAGTAAGTCTGCCCACTCGGCGCGCAGGACAAGACTGGCTGAAGTCCGGAAAGAACAAGGTTATCATCGAAGATTGATTTTAGACCCGTTCTCATTGCATTGCCGTCGTTCGTTGCCTCGTTTGTTACTTATCCCGCTTTTCACGACCGTCGTACCTAGGAATTCCCGGCGGTACGTATGTATAACTCGTAAATGACACGACCAGGGCCAAGCCATCTTAGAGGCCACCGTTATGAAATTGACCTTGCAATAGTCCATGTATCAGACATGCTGTACACATACTCCTAGAATTGAGACCCTGACTTTCCCTACTATTATGGGACGGAAACCGCGGACTTCAACAAGGGCGGGCGTGTTCCTGTTGCCCTGTATACACGGCGTTTGCCCTTGATCTCAAGGAGACATCATGTCCATATGACGGAAGAGCGGGTGTACCTCAGTCGTGGGACGACAGTTCGGCGGCGAAGACCACCCATCAACGGCGGAGACTGGAGTCATGGCCAGCTCTTTGTCATAGCGATGCATAGGTCGAAGTTGTTGCAGTTGAAATACGGAACGGAAGACGGGGTTCACTTCAAGCGCCGGGTTCCCGTGCCAGCGGCCACTCGACTGGGCTAGAGAACTCCAAATATACCTAGGTCCAAGGCCCTCAGGCTCCCACTCGGTGTTTGCCGATGTTCAAGATCTTTGTCCTTGGCGAGTATCTGTCTTCGCGCCGTCTAATGCACGCGTTTGCTGATCTATTCCTCCTGCCTCAGCGACAGAAAAGAAGTGCCACGAGTGATGCGGCGGTGGCGCGCTCGCCGATTCGCTCTGTAAGTCTTCTCGAGATCGGAGTCGGGTCATACCTTTTATAGAACCGTGGCCTCTTCGCCGGAGTGTCCGAATCCCGTGGATAGCCACGAGCAGTCGGTAATGCCCCCGGGGTGTACGATGCAGAGCCGCGAGTTCGCATACCACTGACGATACATGGATTGGATCGACGTTGCGCCTTGATGACATTGACAAGGTACCCCGACCACACGCCGTGCGGCGTTGCTTCCGTGGACAAATTTTGGAAAATCGCAGGAACTTTTAACGCTAACTACGTCTATGGCCATAGGCCAATCTGGTCTCTTCCAGTCCTGGTAAGTTGGTTACGAGAGCCCCACCGACGCCGGGGGACGAGAAGATGCGGCCACTCGATCTTCACGAATGCAGCTAGTTCTGGGGGTATTGTCAGGCCATGGTGGACTTTGAGTGGACCCGGGACCGAACTGTTGTGTGGCTCCGCGGACGGTGACTCGGAAAGCAACTCTTTGTCAACTTGTTTTATCGTGCCCGTTGTTTCCGGGTACGGGAGAATCTGCCATGAAGAACCGTACATGCTAAGATAAGCGCCTAATTTAGCCAGCGTCCCCGCCGATTGGCCACTGGCCATTCGCGCGACGGGAGCGCCGAGGACGTAACACAGGTAGCAAACGGAGGGTCCATCATCAACATGAACGTGAGCCGTGGCAGTTGTCACGCGCTTGAGTCAGCCACTTGACCAGGCTTCGGTTCAAGTCCCCTTCAAGTTGAAGCAAACCACAAAAGTTACGTGTTCGTGAAATGTCATTCGACGAAGCCCTGCTCCCACGAACGTAGTGAAGAGAGGCTTCGCCGTGATTTGCCCGAGGTCAAGTTGTTTTTCTCATCGCTCGTCAGGATAGCAGAATCTTGCACACTTTGCATCTCAAACTCGCAAGGATGCGTTGCCAACCGTCCCACATGGTCTGTATCATCACCTCAATTTCTATACATCAATCCTGACCATCGTCGAATTGTATGGCGGAGGGGAAGTACAACGTGCTTAGTACGTGGAACATCTTGCGACATTTAGGCAAGTGATGTCAGATGTCAGGGAAACGTGTATCCGGCGGGAGCCCGAGTATCTTCGATGGGTGTGTTTCCAAGTGCATGTCAGCGTCTCCCCAATCCGAGACAGCTGTTCGACTCCGCGTTCGCTCCCCGCAACATAATTTTCTCCATTAAATAAATCATGGGGCATGGAGTTAAGGAACTCCTATCTCGTGTGCCTGACTGCATGTTATCCGTCGGAGACGAGAAAGATTCAAACGAGGTTATGTATCTTGCGCCCGTGAAGAAAGTCGCTGGGTTCCGTTCCGTCATGGGACGGTATGATCTGCGGATTATGATGCCTTCGCGGGTATGATCGAGCGCCGTCCAATGTACGTTGCATACTAAATCATAATTTCTGCTTGCAAGCGGCGTTCCGCCCGACTTCGTGAGGACACAAACAGACGACTGTCATATTCAACAACTATCAAATGGAGGATCTCTGTCGACGTAAATGTACACTAAGAGGGTCAATGGTACGAAAAACATGATTCAAATATTCACGAGTACCTGATATACATTTGCCAGAGGAAAAAGAAAGGAAGGAACAAAGTCAAGGTTCCCAACCTCATAAGACGACTGATCTCATCATTCTACGTTTTATACTGCCTTGTGTCAGTCCAAGTAACGGAAAATAATGTGAAACGGCTCACCTAGTAGGGACGTCGCGACTCACAATACCTGGCCCGCTTCGCAGGGGGCAGGTCAGGGCTCTCCGACCTTGTGCGATGATCCGATAGAACGCGTCTCATCTCGCTTTGGACAGACGGCGGCGCTAGTGCTGTCGCTGAGAGGAGGTCCTCGAGCGGGGGGTTGTGCACTGATACCACGGAAAGTAGGTATTTCACTACATCGACTTTTCCCTTGATGATTGCAACTTGGAGCGGCGTGAGTCCTTCCGAATTGGGTGTCTGAATGTCGCAACCAGAAGTAACGAGGGTCTCGATGATATGAAGGCAATAGCCTGAGGGAGAGTTACTATCACTTTGTATCGAGGTGAATAGAATGTCGGGGGGAAGGGGGATGTTTAGAGAGAGGAGATACTTGATTGTCTTTACACGCCCTAGGTCTACAGCGTTGTGGAGCGGTGTTTTTCCATTATCGTTTCGGACCGCGGGTTCGAATCCGTTCCTGACGAGGAATTCAACAGCCTCAAGAGTACAGTCATCCTCATCGTCGTTATCATAATAGACACTGCGTGTTGCAAAATGTAACACGGTGTCTCCATTTGATGTCTTCGTCAGGACACTGGCTCCTTGGGCTATGAGATATCGTGCAGCAGAGACGTGGCCTCGTGAAGCAGCAATATGAAGTGGAGTTTCTCCACGAGAGTTGGCTTCGAGGGGATCACAGCCATAACCAACCAGGAGTTCCACAACTTCCAAAACATTGCTGTCGCCATTGAAGCACCGCAGCGCGATCTGTAACACAGAATCTCCGTCGCTCGTGTGTGCAAGAACATTGACTCCGTTTTTGAATAGGAAGAGGATCATGGATCCTGTGCTCCAAAACGACCGGTCACGGTTCAGTGTGAGAAGTAGGTCAGACGGAAGAGGAGCGCCGAGGGTAAGAAGATATCGTGCAGCAGAAAAATGCCCTCGCTCGACAGCGATGTGAAGAGGGGTGTTTCCACGAGGATTGGCTTCGAGGGGATTGCAGTCATAGCTAACCAGAAGTTTCACGGCCTCCATAACATCATTTTCATCATTGAAACACTGCAGCGCGATGTGGAGCACAGAGTCTCCGTCACTAGTATGTGCAAGAACATCGACTCCGTGTTCAACCAGGAAGCGGATCATTGGTGCTGTGCTCCAATGCGACCGGTCACGGTTCAGTGTGAGAAGTAGGTCGGACGGGAGAGGAGCGCCAAGGGTAAGAAGATACCGTGCAGCAGAAATGTGGCCTTGCTCGACAGCGGTATGAAGAGGGGTGTTTCCACGAGGATTGGCTTCGAGGGGATTACAGTCATAGCTAACCAGAAGTTTCACGGCCTCCATAACATCGTTTTCGTCATTCAAGCACTGCAGCGCGATATGGAGCACAGAGTCTCCGTCGCTAGCATGTGCAAGAACGTTGACTCCGTTTTCAACCAGGAAGCGGATCATGGGTGCCGTACTCCAACGCGACCGGTGACGGTTCAATGTGACAAGAAGATCAGATGGGACCCGAGGAGCACCAAGGGTAAGAAGATATCGTGCAGCAAAAATGTGGCCATGCTTGACGGCAATGTCAAGAGGGGTGTTTCCGCGAGAGTTGGCTTTGATGGGATCGCAGTAATAATCAACCACCAGAACTTTCACCACCTCCAAAGCCTCATTGTCATAGAATAAGGACTGCAACACGATGTGGAGCACAGAATCTCCGTCGCCAGTGTGTGCAAGAACATTGACTCCGTTTTTGAACAGGAAGCGGATCATGGGTACTGTGTTCCGAAACCAGAATAGTGCGCGACAGTTCAGTCTGACAAGCAGGTCGGGAGGGAATACAGCGCCAAGGGTAAGAAGATATCGTGCAGCAGAAATATGCCCTCGCTCAACAGCGATGTGAAGAGGGGTACTTCCACGAGAATTGGCTTCGAGGGGATCACAATCATAACCCACCAGGAGCTTCACGGCCTCCAAAGCCTCGCCGTGGTCGTACAAAGATTTCAACACGATGTAGAAGACAGAGTCTCCGTTGCTACTGTGTGCAAGAACATTGGCTCCATTTTCGACCAGAAAGCGGATCACGCGTGGTGTCCTCCGCCATCTACCATGGTTAACAAGGAAGTCAGGTGGGAGAGGAGCGGAGAGGGTAAGAAGATATCGTGCAGTAGAAATGTGGCCTTGCTCGACAGCGATGTGAAGTGGGGTGCTCCCACGAGAATCGACTTCGAGGGGATCACAGTCATAATCAATTAGGACTTTCACCGCCTCCAAAATGTCACTGTCACCATTGAAGCACCGCAACGCGATATGGAGGACAGAGTCTCCGTTGCTAGTGCATGCAAGAACATCGACTCCATTCTCGACGAGCAAGTGAATCATGGATGCGGTGCTCCAACACTCGGAGCCGTAACGGTCCAATGTGACGAGTAGGTCAGGAGGGGGAGGAGTGGCGCCAAGAGTAAGGAGGTATCGTGTAACAGAAATGTGCCCTCGTTGGACCGCAAAGTGAAGAGGAGTGCTTCCACGAGAATTGGCTTCGAGAGGATCACAGTCATGACCCACCAGGAGCTTCACAACTTCCAAAGCCTCCTCGTCGCTGTATAAGGATTGCAACACGATGTGGAGCGCAGAGTCTCCGTCGCTAGTGTGTGCAAGAACATTGACTCCATTTTGGAGCAGGAAGTGCATCATGGATGTACTCCAATTCCATTGTTTGCAGTTCGATGTGACAAGCAAGTCAGGAGGGAGGGGAGCACCAAGGGTAAGAAGATATTGTGCAGCAGAACCATGTCCTCGCTCGACAGCGATGTGAAAAGGTGTTTGTCCACGAGAGTTGACTTCAAGGGGATCACAGCCACAATCCACCAGGACTTTCACAGCCTCCAAAACATCATCACCATTCAAGGGGCACCGCAATGTGATGTGGAGTAGAGAGTCTCCATAGCCAGCGTGCGCGTGAACATCAACTCCATTTTCCACCAGAAATTGGATCATGTGTGCGTTGCTCCAATCCCAAGCATAATTGTCCCGAGTCAATGTAACCAGCAGGTCGGGAGGGAGACGAGCGTCGAGGGTAAGAAGATAACGTGCAACAGAAATGTGACCTTTTTCAACAGCGATATGAATAGGAGTCTTCCCATGAGAATTGGCTTCAAAAGGATTGCAACCATAGCCAAGCAGAAATTTTACAGCCTCCAAAGTTTCATCGTCATCATAAAAGGACTGCAATGCGATGTGGAGTACAGAATCCCCGTCGCTAGAGTATGCAAGAGCATTGACTCCAGCCATGACCAAGAAGCGGATCATGCGTGCTGTGTGCCAATGCGACCGGTCATGGTTCAATGTGACAAGCAGGTCAGGAGGGAGAGGAGCGCCAAGGGAAAGAAGATATTGTACAGCGGAAATGTAGCCTCGCTTGACAGCGATGTGAAGAGGGGTATTTCCACGAGAATTGGCTTCGAGGGGATCGCAATCATAACCCACCAGGAGCTTCACAACCTTCAAGGCTTCGTCATCGTCGTATATGGACTGAAAAACGATGTGGAGCACAGTGTCCCCGTCGCTCGTGTGCGCGAGAGTGTTAGCTCCACCTTCGACTAGAAGGGTGATCATGTGTGCTTTCCTCCACCATTCATCATGGTTAACAAGCAGATCAAGAGAGGGAGAAGCGCCAAGTGTAAGGAGGTATTGTGCAACAGAAGCGTACCCTCGTTCGACTGCGAAGTGAAGAGGAGTGTTTCCACGAGAATCAGCTTCGCGGGGATCACAGCCACAATCGATCAGGAGTTTCACAGTCTCCAAAGCCTCGTCGTCGTCAGTTGAGCACTGCAACGCGATGTGGAGCACAGAGTCTCTATCGCTAGTGTGTGCAAGAACATCGACTCTGTTTTCGACCAGGAAGTGGATCATGTGTGCTGTGCCCCAACGCGACCGTTCACGGTGCAATGTGACAAGCAGATTGGGAGGGAGAGGAGCGCCAACGGTAAGGAGATATCGTGCAACAGAAATGTGGCCTCGTTCGATAGCAGTGTGAAGAGGAGTGTTTCCACGAGAATCGGCTTCAAGAGGATCACAGCCGTAACCAACCAGGAGTTTTACGGCCTCTAAAATATCATCTTCGTCGGCATCATCAACCATGCGGTAGCGATTCCCACCGGGAGCCCACAGTGTGGCGTGGAGTACGGAGTCCCCGGATCTGGTGCGCGCAAGGACGTCAGCCCCATGGTCTACCAGGAACTGGATCATAGGTGCTGTCTTCCATCTCCCCGAATAGTGATGTAGCGTGACGAGTAGGTCAGAAGGGAGACGGGTGCCAAGGGTAAAAAGATATCGCACAATGGAGAAGTAGCCTTGTGCGACGGCAAATCGAAAGAAGGCCTCTGAGATCAAGTCGGGTGTGGTATGTTCATCGGCAACCTGAATAAATCTCCGTATGATAGCAATGAGGTCTTGTTCAGTGGCATTCCCGAATACCAACAATTGGTTTGATGTTTTCATTGCACGCAGGGCCGCCTCGTTTAGGCAACTGTTTATGTTCTCCGCAAATTCGTCAGTTTGTAACAATACCCTTGCAATAGACGATGGGAGCCAGAGGAAATATTGGTCGCATTTGAAGAACGACTCTGTGAATATACGTGGGGGTACAGTGCTTCCTTCTTCCACGAAGTGGGTGACCATGGCGTAGTGCCGATTTTGGAAAGCAACATCGATGGGCAGAGACTGACAGTATCCGTCAGTTTCCCAACCTCTGTGGTTTAATCTGGCACCTTTCGACAGCAGGGTGCGAGCATGTTCATCCTTGTTTAAATGAGCAGCATACACCAGTGGATTCGTGCCTTCCTTGGGTTTTAGTGCAGCGCGACGAAAGAATGCGCTCATGAATGAATTTGGAGCAAAGGCGACAAGAATATAGAGTAGGAGATCATGTCTTGCCGCGGGCCAATGTGGTTTGGTGCCGATTTCCCATCTAGCAGGGATGCACACGTGATCCCATATCCAAGAATGCCGGTGGATGTCCTCTGCAAGTACTGTTACGTCGTGCAAAGCTGATTTAAATGTTGACCCAAGGTATCCAAAGTGATCGAGAGCATCATCGAGCGCGTAGTCGAGAAGTGGCTGTGACCCGAGGTAAAGTGGGCCCTTAGATAGGGAGGAGACACCAGTGCCGCTGGAGTTGGAGACGCTGGCTGGCGCAGGTCCTTGTTCACGTTTGAGGCATATAGAAATATAACACATGCATGACCGAGCTAACAATAAGTGTGCATGTTCCAGGCTGATATAGTATTGCTGTAGTTTGACACGCGTAAACTCGCTCATGAGGTACTCCTGCACAGCAGGGGGTTAGTTGTGCGCAAACACACAGACCAATGCAGTATTCATACCTTGACGCTGGAGTGAGCCAGGATAATAATCCCCGTTTTTTGAGTGTAAGTCACTAGGCTCCCACACGCATCCAGTAAGGCCCCACTGTGCATCGGCCCGATGTCATAATCCAGTATTCGCGTCCGAAGGTTGATTGACAACGCCTCCATGATTTCGGATAACAGCAGAGGCCGTAACGCAGCTACGAGCCAAATTAATGCTCGTCGTGCCAGCTCTCCTGCCAGAGTCTCCATATTGATCGCAAGGAGAATTCTCTCGTATGTTTCATCAAGCCCCTTGGGTAGGCTATCGAGAGCCTCGCGGACTTCTTTTCGGGTCATGCATCGATCAAGTGTCTCGATCGAGCATTGTACCCAGCGGAACCTCGAAAAGGTAAACACTTAGTCTCCATGGACTGGTATAAACAGGATTTCCTACATGCCGTTCGCCTTCTCACACAAGACGCAGCGCATCTCCGTCTTGAACTCAGAGTCGAGGTATCTTAATCCCTGGCGAGCGTCCAGTTCTCGGGAGACGTGTAACTCGATATCCGCCGATAACATGTCTGCCATGTCATCCATTGACACGAATGGAATATCCGACAGGTCATCCACGATAGCATGTGAGGGCCGACTGGTGACGAAGAGCCGTACATGTCCTCTGATCACCATGAGAGCCTGGATAAGCTTCCGAACGTCCTTGCATTCGTCAAGGGCATCCACGATGACCAAAGGCTTCTGACTCGATAGCCTGGCTGCGCGAGATGCAAATCCAGCAAGTTCCTTTGCACTACCGAGTAGTCCACCGCCCCATTCCTTCGCCTTAATCAAGTCATCAAATACATTTCCAAGATCGGCAGAACGACCACGAAGTTGACGAAGTAGCTGGGATATGATTGAGCGCATTACTTCCGCAGAGCTTGTGGACCGCTCGTTTCGAAAATCGCAGTAAAAAAATACAAGAATTTCTCCGTCTCGCAGAGCCTTCCTGAAGGAATCGATGACAAAGGACCTGCAAGCAATTTCAGCGCCATCGGAACATATAGAATGTAAACATACGCCAATACGGATTTGCCAGCCCCGGCTGTGATTACAACCAAGTCAGTCGAGGATAGTTGACAAAATTTCATAGGTCTCACGTTTGCCTCGCAACCACAAGGACCCGCTCTCACCATCCTTCCACATTTTGTACTGGGCCGTGTCAAACAGCCATTTACATGTATCTTCTTGTCGAAGCAACAATGTAACATCCTGCTTTTCAGCACAGTTCAATCCGTCGAGCCACTTCAGTCCTTCTTCATGTTTCTTCTCTAGGGGAATGTCAGGATGATCTCGTGCAAGTGAAGTCCAATGAACGCTAATCACTACCTTCTTCCTCCCTTTGCTTGTCAGTCTTCAACTCGTGTCTCCTTTGTGTAACCGCTTGTCTACCCCGGTAGTTAACTGCCTTTGGTACGGTAGTGCTAAGCAACGGTTAGAGGGCACTTATCCGTTGAACCATACGACATACTGAAGGTCGGCTTGAACGGGAGCCAACGAATGTTGAACGACGACGTTAGATTCCCGGTTGACGTGCTCCACATATCCGCCTTGGTGGACACCCGGATCCAGTGGCACGGCAATGCTGGACATCAATTAGAAAGTGGTCCTTTATAGCACCAAGACTTACTTGATTTCTGTCTCAGCGGGCATTGGACAACCTGGCTCGAGAAGATCAAATTCCCCTTGAATGATGTGATCTCGAGAATGGGTTGCATCCTGCCGCTTTTGAACGGCCCTCTCGTTATTCCTGAGTGGTATTGTTATGCATTCGCCATCCAGATGACGAAGAGACTCACCAGATCTTTGTCGAGAACAAGAAATGAAAACATCCTTTGTATGAACTAAAAAGATCGACAGCCTCCTTGATTTTGTCCTGCGTAGCAGTTGAACCTCGTCCTCTTCGAACAAACCGAGGTATCCATGAGGAAGTATCTTGCTGGAGTAAGCTCTCCATCCGGCTTAGAGTGCATAGGCACTCTTGGGGTTCATCTGTGTTGAGCCAATCTTGTATTCGGACGTCGACTATAGGACCTTCTTCAGGAAGCGGATTTTCAAGGATACCTGCGAGACATTCGCAAGCCACGGAAATTCTTCGCATGTCCTCTTCCAACTGAAAATGACTGCGCGAGACGCCATTCGAGTCTTCGCGATCAGCATAATTGTTGGCAACAGTGATGACTTGGTGTGAGGCAGATATAATTTTGCGGAGAATCTTGCGAGAACGCTCCATGGATGATCAGGGATAGAAAAAACCAGACCCCAATGGAAGGCTGACACTGACACGTGCGTGCTGTACAAGCGATACTTGACGCGGCCGCCGGTGAACCAGTGCGTCAGAGCGGTTGCAGTGGGCAGTTGCGACGTATTGTTAACTTGAAATACTACTAATCAGAACCCAATAATGCCTCCGCGAAAAATAAATTCTCGTTCTTTACACTGCTGGCAGGCGAGTAATGGGCCATACACGCATCAAAGTAAATCATGGTCTGACTCCTGGTCATGTTTATGTAGCAATGTAGAAGCTATTCCTCATCAAAGTCATCGTATTCTTCTTCTTCCTCGTCGTCCTCATCTTCGTCTTCATCTTGTTCACCATTGGCAATTCTATCTCGTCTCTCTTTCTGCCTCCGTAGGTACTCGAGACGCTGGTCTTCAGCTTCCTCCCGAGTGAGAATTTCAAGTTTAGTCTTGCGAGACGCAGAAGTGATTTTGCCTTCACAATATCCTTGAAAGTAAGAAACATCGAAGAAACGCGGAGGAACCGTTTTATCCTCTGCTTCTTCTTCCTGAGATACTGCGTAAGCGCCAGGGTACGCGAAATGGGCTGGAACATAATTACCCCTATGACGTCCCACTGGACGTGCTCAATGGGAGGCTTGATATATTTGTTAGTACAATTCTACGTACAATGGATATGGGGCTCACAGCTCCTCGGGCAAGTTTAAAAATGGGGAGGTTACTGGGAGCATCCAGATGGTGGAATATATCCCCTTGATCGCAAGTGATGTGTACCGTCCATTCATCTGACAATGCAATGCGATGAGGGTTTAGCGGTGGATGTGAACTACATACCACCTAGATCATACGTGTAGATGATTGCAATTCGAGCATTCGAACACTGGCCATCGCTGACGTTGTTGGCCTCATTGTGTGACCAGATACTCTCAAGAGTCAGGCCCTTTTCCTCCATTGTCATTACTCTATCAAACATGTCCTTTCTGTGCGTGACTTTGGGCTGTACGCGATAAATGGGCTGGTTTTCCGGTGAAAAGCGCCTCCAATGGTCAATCGCCGAAGGATTACCAAGTTCATAGTCTTCAAGGGGGCGCCTGCGACCACAAGACTTGATGGTGCCTATCAGCGCCTCTGATTCACCATCGAAGAGTACGACATTGGGGAAAACCTCTGCATGGTGGAGATGAGAGTCACTCCGTCCAAACATGTACTGGATTAACGTGTGGAGGTTGGCAAAGGTGAACGTGAGCGGTAGTTGGGCGATGCGATAGACTCTGAACCTGGCGAGCTGGAAACGGAGCTGGATGTAATCGGCTGTCATACGGGGCGGCGTGTAGGAGGCTGACTGGAGCTCGTCGCCGCTGAAAAAGTCGTCCG
Source organism: Imleria badia (assembly GCA_015039435.1). Lineage (NCBI taxonomy): Eukaryota > Fungi > Basidiomycota > Agaricomycetes > Boletales > Boletaceae > Imleria > Imleria badia. Next base: position 249,446 of record MU130757.1, on the reverse strand, counting down.
GGTCGTCGAACATGGTGGGCGATAAACACGAATCGCGATTATCCTTGTTGAGCCATGCGTGTGCATGGTTTGAAGCAAGGTATGGGCCGGGCCGAGCCGAGTTACTACCTTCGCCTTTCAACCGTGTCGTTCATTATGCTCCACTTCCAACCACTCTTAGAAAGCGTAGATTTGGCCAAATACCCGAGAGCCTGACAATGGATGAGCTGTTACTGTCACAGCTGTGAGTGCACCATTGACAAGACTCATCACCACTGACCTTTCACGATGTAAGATCCAAGCCCAACAGGACCCGGGGGTAACCACATCATAATACCTACTTACTGAACGTTTGGAAACAATAGACCAACACCAGCTACTCCGAATAATTCTGCCATTAACCATTCTTGCAATTCATGATCAAGCCCGGTCGTGCGAGGGATATCGGGGACCGGCTCGTGGGCACGGAGTCACCCCAGCTCGAATGATATCACGTCCATTCAAAAGACGATCACTTTTAGGTACAGTACTGTTATTTCATGGGGGGTTTTCCCTTTCAGCTATTCTGATATCGTGTAGCAGGAGCTAATATGTTCAGATGCGTCAACCTCGTCGTCCAGGTCCTCGGAACGGACAATCCCTTTGATACCCGAGGATTCTGAGAACCTCCGGATGTGGTGTTCAGGATTACGGCTCCCTTGTGTCATTCTCGAGGTTCGACAAATGGCGATGCACCGAAAGAACTCCCCTAGTCATACCCGGCCTTTGCCCCGAAGTCCAAGATTCTCAAACGACAAGGGAAAATCATCCAAATCGATACTTGATATTTTCCTTTGTATCTGACCTTTCCGCTGGCTCTGGCCGCCGATACTCCTGTAGGTGCAGTCAAACCAATAAAAGCTACCACAAAAGCCCCTCCCCTGATGCGCGACAATATTTCAGTAACTTGGCAATCCTAAGGCACAGGGCACCTCTTTCTCGATTATCACTTGTGCTAGTTTGTTGTACATCACCGTCTCTATGTACTAGTACGGGATGCGTATTCAAAGCCACTCCACGGAGCGTCTGCGCGGAGAGATTATCCCCACGACTTTTGCTTCTAGGTCAAGCATCGAACCACCTAGGGTGGCGACCAAGTCTCCCGATGAAGAGACAATGGGGTTTACTCCGAGCAGCTCTTCCAAGTTGGTTGATGCCAGTGCCAGTGCCTCAGATTTGGAGATTCGGCCGCTACTTTCGAGCGCAGCCTACAAGAGGAGATAAATCATAGACCGCGGGAAGGGAAAAGGCTGGAAGACAGACCCATGCAACATCGAACCGGGTGTTGCGAGCGTTCCATCCCTCAATGATACCAATGCCAACTTTGACACCGTGTGCAAGCAAGGTAGTGATTGCGCTGTCCTTGGTCAAAGGGGGGCCTGGAAGTCTTGAAGATATTTATTAGTTTTGCGACATCAAGTATATCGGGGACTTACATCCTCGTCATCTCCCATGTCATGGGAAATGGCCTAGATGGTGTCAAAATTACCCCGACATTCGCTTCTCCCAGATGTTTAGCCAGTAAATGGGCTTCAGCAGCGCCAGTCACTGTTAGCTTAAGGTCAACACATTTACTGACCTCAACCTCCTTCTTGAGCTTGATCAACGACGCGATAATATCGGCGTTTTGTGCCTGGATAACTAGCGGAATCTCTCCCTTTGATTACATTCAGACGAGATAAGATCAAAGAATTATTTTATAGCTTACCTTGGCAACACGGTCAAACGGAGTCCCGCTGGCAGCATCCAGCAACAAGTGGCGCAAGGCAGCAATCTGACTGCTCACGCTAGGAGAGCGTGATCCCTGATGTCCAATGTTGACGTGCAGAGCAGCTATATCTTGAATGACAGCGCCTTCCTCTAATGCGTGTGCTGCACCCGTTGAAAATGCAGTACTCATGCCAGCCACGAATCCTCTGGATGACGGAGGCGTGATCGCCGACGTTACGCCTGCATGATAAGCGAGCCTAGTTGTTGGAGTCTCAGCACATCAATCTCAACATAGAGGAATGAGGACCAACAGGGTGTCGCGCCCTGCAAACTGCAAGCCATCAACGGCCAACATGACCTCATGGCCAGCCAAAAGGTCTGGAATGTCACTTGATAGAGGATCGAGCACCACGCCGTCGTGCGTAGACTTTTCGCTATGGATCTCCTCTAGGCCCAGAGGTGACCCGTAGGAGACCAAGCCAGGACTAAGAAATGTTTGAATCAATGCTACGATTGACGATAAAGGAAACCCACGAGATTGAACCACCCTGCAGGTCAAAGGATTCGAATTCCTGATCCAAGGAACTGATAGATGCAAGGCAAGCAGGTCGTGATCCATAGCATGCAATTTCGCCCTTTCGTACGACGACTACTCCTGATTCACCATCACGAGGACTAAATACCTCCTGGATGCTGGGCCAAGTCCTTTCATACACACTGCTGACGTTAGTAAACACGATGGTATCAGCCTTTGCCCGGTTCGGCATCAAAGGTGGCAGTCCCTGATATTCAATGGCTACTTTCGCTTGCTCCCCAAAATCGGGTGTAGATGGGAGCGATTGGAATGCAATGGGTTTCTCCGAAATGTAGGGGTTTTCAATCTGAGCAATACCGTCAATCCAGACCTGCTTGGGAGTTGCGGCCAGAGCCAATGGGTGGCTATCCCAGATTACAATGTCTGCGAGTGTTAGGTTAATAATGCAAGAGGTCCCGTTGACTTGAGCCTCCGACCTGCGTCATATCCTGTGCAAAAGGCCAGTAAGTAAGTTGGATCTAAATGGATTCGGTCATACGCACCTTCACGGATAAAACCGATGCGGTGGCCTAGGCCAAGAACTTTGGCGGGAGTAGAAGTGACGGCGGAGAGAGCAAGGTTAGCGGAAAGGCCATAGAAGTAGGCCTGTTGGGCCTCAAAAAGTAAGTAACGAGATTTTAACACAGGATGATCGCTCTGAGAGCATGTCAGTCTGAAATACGGAAGAAAAAGGACCAGCTTTTAGCACCTTCATCACGACGTCGATACCGTTCTCGGCCAAGATGCGTGGAGCGAACTCCGAGCCTCGGTAAGCTTCCCGCTTATAACGAGCGTTGGTCGCAAATAGAGCAGCAGCCGGTGTGTTATCTGAATGCGATTGTATTAATAGTACGCAGAAACGAAGAAAACATACTGTAGGCTTGCTTGAGAGTTCCGGGGACCAGATATGTCTCATGTGCATGGTGGAAAGCAGCCAGAGGAAACTTGAACTCGTTTGTAAGCTGATGTGCAAACAAATTAAGTCATCTCCAGCATCCGGTCAATAGTCAAACATACTCGAACAAAGTCATCAAGGTCAACTGCTTCATAACAGTGGGTATGAACCTGGGAAGAGCCAAGACAAGAGTTAGCGAGAACCATGAACACTTTGCAGTGACCAATACCTTGACGCGACCTCTAAGGACGTCGACGAGTGCCTCCCACTGAAGGTTCTCAGGGAAATCATCAATGGTATCCCATTCACCAGCCAAAGCTTTGGCGCAGTAGGCATCCTGGCTTTCTTTGATCTTGCGGGCAGTGTCGTAGCTGGTAGATAATATGTCACGAAATGTGTCCAGTCATGTGCGTGACCCTTACGCTTGGCGGAATGCCCAGAAGGTATCCATGCGGGTATTTCCATATGAGTGGCCTATAAGATGATCATAGGTCAGGCTTTCCATTGCATTTGAGATGTGCACATACTGGGGTTTTCTCCTGGTGCGTTTCAGAAGCAATTATTAATTAAAAAGGTAACTTTCATCACAGTAGGCATACCACATGCATGTCTGCGGGTAAACGATAAAGAAAGTTGTCGACTACACCACGAGAAATTCTTACTTCATCTGTCTCCAGCGAGGTGGCAAGGTGGGGTCGACGCGTGTGTCATTGATGGTATAAGGAGGCTCGAGCAGCATAGACGAGGGAGACCGCTCTTCAGTGGGGCGTAGTTTAATAACAAAAGCTTGTCCTCCTATATGTCGAGTAAGTATACTTGTCACTCAATAAGCTAGATTTAACTAAACCGATTGCGTTAGATGAGCCTGGTAGAACATTAGCAGTGGTGACACCCCCGGATATAGAAAGCCGATATGCATCGTCGTGTGTGTTGAGCGCATCCAGGCTTCGGAGCCATGGCAAGATTGGTCCTAAACACTGTGAGCAACGGTGCCAGATACAACTTGACGAAAAGATAACCTTTGTGTGAATTGGTGTCAGCTGCTCCAGAGAGTCCGGGAAGGCTGTAGACTCCGAGATGAGAATGCATATCAACTATCCTGCGACACAAGAGTATCAGAGACGCGATATTCAAGGGACACGAAGAGATTACCCTGGAGTCACCCAACTCCCACCCACGTCGACCGTGAGGAGGTCCCCATAGTTTGCAAGAATCTCTTCGGAGGCGTGCCCTAGGAACTTTATGATACCCTTGTCCAACAAGATGTCTGCACCGTGAATCTCATATTGGAGAGGATCTCCAGTCCATAGTGACGCGTTTTTGAGCAACGTGGCGCGAGTACCGTCGACGAAACGGTCAGATTGGGTTCTCCGCGCGAAATCAGGGGGTGGCCCAGGTTTTGCATGGAGCATGCTGCATTTCTGAAGTGTCTCCTCGGCATGGAGAGGTAACATGACAGAATCCTTGGCTGCGAATGTGCAGCGAGAAGCAGACCATAGCCAGACCACCACAGTAACGCTGCAGAGGATGAGGACCCGTGCTGACATGTTTCTGCGGACTTGGGGTTTTTCGACCACTCCGGTCCGAGTGTAGGTTGGAATCTTATCCATGACCCCAGGCGGTGGGCGTTGGTATGTAGGTCAGTCCGGCCAAGCCAATATTGTCACTGATGAAGATTCTGAAGCTTACGAGCCGATTTGTGGCGGTGCTTGTCTGTTCGCAACCCCCGCCGGCGTCGGCTGGTGTCATTGCAATCCAGTCCTCGTAATATGGGTTCGAGGTATTCTGCTAAACATCTGGGAACAATGGACCGACACCAACTACTACCAACAATTTAACTCGAACGGTATCACGCGCGTCAAAAGGGCGATCACTTTTGGGGACTTTCATAACGTGGCGCGTTTTCATTTTGTGTGGATCGTGTTCGCGAATATGGCTGACGTCGGTCTTTCGTGCGCTTTCCAGGTGCTGGAACGAGCGGCGATTCGTACCAGGCTCCAAACGAACTAGATGGTGCACATTCATACATCTCGAGTCTTTTCCAACCTCCCGTGAAGACGGTACCGTGATGACATGAGGTGAGTCTAACGTTTCATTCCGGAACATCTCCATGCTAAATCGCTCGTTTGACAGGCAAGCCTTGATGGAGATCGAACCCTCGTGGCTAATGGAAGACAAGCCATTGTATTTTCGTTACGTGTCCGGCTGTCTGCTAGCTTTTCATGGTTCGACACCACATTATTTCAAAGCTGCGGATCAGGAGCAACTAATGAATCGGAAGAAGAAGATACTCAAGACTCATCTGGCTACTGCAAACTCCGCATCATAGTTCTGAGGTGCAATACTGGCATGGGTTTCCTTCCTTAACATGAATGTCTCGTTGATACTTGGACCATGTAGTGCAGCCGTACGTGTACTTAGTTGTATACCATCTCATCATGCTTTGCATGACCCTCTGGTAATTCAAAACTAGATGCATTCTGCGTCGAGACAACTAGTCAGGCTTTCACGTTCATACAGGCATTACAGACGGAAATATTACAATTGCAGACCTAGTGACACTCTCACTACCAGGACTTACTGTGCCCAGCTTGATTCCTTGATGAGGTCACGAAGGTGTTTGGCCTCTTCGTAGTAGTCAAGCTGGCTTAGCTTCGAGATGCCGTATCTCACACGCGTTTGCTCCTATGCAAAAGATGAGTACCATTCCAAAGGTGAACATATGTCTACTCACGTTGTAAGTATCTTGTTTGGCACGGCAGCTGAAATTGAATGTCTTTCCGGCCGACTGTGCCATGAGAGCGTTGTACTCGTGCTCGTCACGCTCCTTGACATGAATACGTGAGCGACCGCGCACCAAATTGCATGGTACCTACTTTGATCTCCATGACCTCATCCGCAGTTTTCTCAAACACTGCGACGCCGGTCTCGTTGAAACCTTGAAACCACGCTTGGCCGGACCAATCCGCTACCGCCATCGACATGATGTACCTGGGGTCGAACAAGTCAAGATCCTAGACGTCCAACGAGTGTATATGACGTACCGGTATTCCGGGCGCTCGTACGCCTTTTCACATTTTTCACACCGCCAACCGTCACCCATGTCTGTGACTTTCTTGCTGCAGCCCTGCGCAGGACACCCGGGGTATGCGATGTTTTCGCTTTTGATGTGCATCACCGTAGCACGGACAGAGAAGAAGTCTGCTTTGTCAGACATGCCGAGCTGCGAGTCTTTGACATCGCTAATGTGACGCATTTCGTTGCGGTTAAACCCGCCAAACGATGGTCCACCGGACGACATCGCGTTTGAGTGTGATTGGAAGGACTTCTCTGCTCCAATACCGTCGTACCAGCCACGGAGTAAATGAGCCTCCTCGATGTCAGGGGAAATTGTCATATAGCTCGAAGACAACACTGAAAGACTCCGTCCTAGGCTTGTGATGTAGCCAGCATAGTGGAAAGAGCTGCGGGCGTACCTCCGAAATCTCCAACTTTGACACCTTTGAATGCGACAACGGGAAGATCGTCAGCTGCAAATGTTTCTGCCTGTCTCCCCCAGATCGTCATCCTGACGGAGTAGAGCGACTTGTCGACGATGGTAAGGTCACGTTTCGCCACCTGGAAATGATGCTTAGACAAAAGGACGATCCAAGAGGTGGTACTTACTGATTTATTCGATGCTTTGGAGATAACTTCTCCGAGAGGCCCAACTTCTTTAACGATACCAATGACATCTGCAGTCGCTCAGTCACCTAATCAAACCCCTCCACTAGGCGTACGCACCACACGTTGCATCTTTCTGGAGGGTTTCCAGAGTGGAGAGTGGGATAAAGTTGTACCTGATCATCGGTAAATTGGTTGTGTCGACACACTGACGTCAGTTAGTTTACTGAAATCCCGTTGTTCATCGAAGGACCAACCTCTTCAATCTCTGAGTTCTTTTCCAAAGTCATTTCGTAGTCGTTCTGAACGTTGGAGAACTTTTTCTTCGCAAGGTTGATACGGCCCTTTGAAATGTAGTAGACCTTGCCTTCCTCAAACTTGTCGTAAAGCTCGTCCACAGCTGCGTTGAAACCAGTTGCACGGATCTCGCCTGTTTCATCCATTAAAGTCACACTGAAGAGCTTTCCTTCTCCGCGTTGATTGGACCAGGATTTGACCTCGGATTTGTTAGTGACGCGAGCCTTTACGGTCCAGTTGTTTTGATAAGGGCTGAGGCCTTCGATTGGATACACGGATCTACCCTGCCTACCGGTAGCAGCAGAGCGAGCCGCGATCGGTCGGTTGGAAGACACCACAGGCTGGGGAGTCGCCATGCTCGTCGAGGCTTCAGGGGTCTCGGTGGCTGTGCTGGCAGGAGCACCGGATGAGTTTGGAGCAGGGACTGGATTGCCAATTTTCTCTTCGTCTCTGGAGACGACACGAAAATCAAGGATGATGATGAGTCTAGAAATACATCAGCGTAATCAGAGTTGGTGAAAAAAGTCCAGACCTCTTGTCTTGTACAAAGTTACACGTGAGTTTGTCGACGACCACGATGCTGTTCTTGACAATGTCTCCACGACCGACGAGATCATTGAGCTGGGTCGCAAGCATGGCTTGGACGAAGTGGACGCCATCCGAGATGATAATGCGGTACCTGTCGATGCTCGCGACCGCGCTGGTTGTCTGGTTCACCTTTTTGATGGACAGCAGTTGGACGGTGTAGCCCGAGCCGAGCGCGTCGATCTCGTCGGGAGAGGCCTCGTTGAGCCGCGTGCAAATACCTGCTGAGAGCTGGGTCATGGTGGTCGAGTGGAGAGAGTGTGACACGGTCGCGTCGCGTTATTTGTACCAGATGCGCTTTGTTTGTCATCCATATGTCCTCCTACACCGCGCTACTGAGCCATCTCCACAGACCGTCCTCCGCGTCGTCGCCGCCGTTGCCGACGCTCCAGGGCCTCATCGTGCACCATCTCTCGCAGCTCACACCCTCACCGACACCACTCGCAGCAGCCATCGTCAGTAGCCCGCTCTTTCGTCCATTCTCCTTCGCCAAGCTCGACGCACTCAGCACTTCCTTTCGGCATGCTGTCCACGCAAAACTTCGGCTGCTAAAGGACGAGCCCACCGGCTTGTTCTCAACGAGCCTGAATGCACGGTTGGCGAACTGGTCGACTTCCCTGCTCAAGGGGTTGGAAGGCGGTCATGCGATCACGCGTCTCGCCTGCTGCTCTGGCCTTCTCTTGGGCCTCGAGGATATACTCCCAAAGTTACCCGCAAAACGACCGGATGTAAAGTCCAGCGTAGAGGACGAATTGATTCTCGCATTCGCAGACGTCATCGACCTTTTTATCTCGTCCGATTCCTGGGGCAAGCAATTCCAGCCCATCAGTGAGGGAGGAGGTGCGATGATTGCCCCTTTGGTGGATATTCATGCTAAACATGTGCGCAGAGGATGCCCTCACGCTCCCGCTTATTATCTCGTCGCCAGCTCTACTGGTTGTTCCACCAGAAAAAATCGTCGCGCTGCCGTTGCAAGTACGTGTCGCCATTTTAATGCTTATTTGCATTGCTAACTTGCATTAGCAAATGCTAAGTCTAGTGGTTCGGGCAACAACACAAGCGTTTGTGCACGGAGCTTTCATATCTACGTTTTCCTCGTACCTAGAATTCAACCCCGAATTCAAAGTATCTATCAAGGCGAGTCCGATGTGAGAAATGGGTTCCGTATATTGATCCATCTTTGCTAGTCGGAGGCACCTATTTATGAGGAAATCAACGCAATAGCATCCTCTCATGCCATGGTTCACATGGGCTCTCTCTCGAAGCTTTGCTCCAGAAGCATATCTCTGTATGTAGATTATCGTCCCAAACTTGCCCTTCCTCCGGTACACGAGACATTTCGTGCCCTAGAGACCATAGCAAGGAAAGTCGAGGCCGGATGGTTGAATAGTGGTTTAGCTGAGGCAAATGAGGAGTCGATAGGTATGCATACATCCTTATCGAGTGCGTGTCGTCTCACATCCAGGTAGCCCCAGCGACTCGACCACTCGTCACGTCCGTCTGGGCAATTTTCAAGACCCTGCTGTTTTGTACAATTATGATAACGGAAGCAGGCCTATCAACGTCGGTCTACATCCCACCAGCGTTCAGCCACTCGTCCGCAGCGCTTGCACTTACCACACTGCGCACCTTTTCTCATCTGGCTTTCGTGATCGAGAAATTCGGTGGTGCGGGTTATGGAGCCTTCGCAGAGCTCAAGCGGTGCTTCTATCTCGCTCTCGATGTCCTCGCAAATAACCCAGATGAAAGCGAGCAATTTGTTAAGGGATTGTGTGACGAAATGTGGTCCAGCGGGTTTGCGTCGACACACCCAATGCAACGAGCAAAGAAAGCCTTTGCCTTGAGTGCGATCGAGCAGCTTGTCTCCGTTCTGAGCCCCACGACGATTCAGACAATCATTTTACCGTTTTGTTCCTCGTAAGCTGAACAACCAAAGTTTGCATGTGATCGTTAATAGCCATTCCTCAGGCATCTGTCGGACTATACTCACCGCGGGGAATTCGAGTCCGCTCACAGTGTTGTGCTAGCCATCTTTTCGTCGCGTTCAAAGCGGATTGTCCAGGATGCCTCTGCGCGTCTGGATGATCCGCTCACGTTGGACTCTGCATTCACTGAGAGAATGGTCCCATTCTATCTTCAGTGCCTAATCGAGGTAATCGCTCTTTTGATTTGTACCCTATGAGCAATCTAACGGTCGTACAGAACTCATCAGATGAGAGACTAAACGTGACACAATTACGCCTCGCGTTCGCCGTTCTTGTCAAGAGCGCGTCACTCACTCGGGATCCTGCACTTGCATGGCTCTGTATCAGCTCGATCCTTGCAACGTGCAAGGAGTTACCGCAAGACTCACACCGACGACACCGGTTGCATTTGGCTCTGATATCGAGTTTGCCTTCCCTCCCTCTCGCACTGCTTCCACAAGCGTTGTCAGCTGTGAAGGACGCCATCGATGGTACGCGCGATGACGCGAGCCGTAAAGAACTCGTGGAAGCATTGTTCCAAGAGATCATGGAAAATGTTGGGGACGCGGAGAAGGAATATGTTGTTCAATGGTGGCGCGAGCGACGTGTCGAGTGGTCCATTGTAGGACTGGATCCCGCTGTCCGTGACGGGGAGCGCTCGGGAACAAATGGTTCGGATATCGTTTCACGGTTGTAGTGATAGGATTGATCTTCTGTGTGGGGTAAATTATTACGTATGCTGTGTGCTGTATTACAGTACTGTTCATTATCTCTATACCATGTTTGCTTCCACGTGTTCACGCACGATGCAGACTTTTTCCTCTCAGGCTGTTTCTCCCAACGTTCCTTACGCGATTCATCCATGGCCGAGCTTGATTCTCCCGCAGGAACACTTCCATATATTCCAGACAACTTGACACTTGCACAGTTCATTCTGGATTCCCAGCATCCCTCCAGGCCTATCCACAAACATGATATACCCTGGTTCATCGAAGACCACACGAGACGGACATTGGGTTACGAAGAGGTAAGACCTCAAGTGCTCATCAACATTGACACCCATTCAAGGTTTTCCCGCCTCCTCAGATACGTGCACGAGTTTTCGGCTTAGCCAACGGGTTAAAGCTCAGATTTGGAATCGGTGTGTACCTTATCCTCGGTCGTTGCATCAGCGTTGACCCCCCTGTCTAGAGGAAAATGATGTTGGTCAGTGTGGAATATGGATCGTCACTTGATGAGTACACTGAACGTCCACAAGTCCTGATTTTCAGTCCCAATCATATGGGTACGTCATTTTCTGTCATTTCGGCTTAACCGTCGTCGCCAACGTGCAGGTAGACTATCTTGTTGCCGTCTGGGCAGCGCATAGACTGGGAGCCATTATGTCGTGAGTGTCACTCTGTCTTTCTATTTGCGATGGCTAAGGGCGACAGTGGCGCGAATCCTCTCTTCACTCCTGACGAACTTGCGTATCAGATACAGGCGACCAAAGCCTCGGTTATCATCGCTCACCCCGAGTCGTTGTCTGTAGCCCTCGTTGCTGCTCGGGCCGCCAAGCTGCCATCCGAACGTATCGTACTGTTCAACGTGGATAATGCTTCATATGGTACACAAACCACAGTTCAGAACATCGTCGACGAGGGGCTAGCCAGTACATCGACTTTCCAGGAACGGGTGCTACAACCCGGTGAAGGGAAGACGAAGGTGGCGTTCCTTAATTTCTCTAGCGGGACAACAGGCAGACCCAAGGTCTGGTTCCTAGAATATCGTCGTGACGTTTTCTCACCAAGTGACTTGTGTGTTAGGCTGTTGCGATACCCCACTATGCACCGATAGCCAACGTCATTCAGCTGGCTGCTCACCACAGAGTGAACGACCCAAATTGGGAGGACCAACGATTCAGACAAGGTGACATTTGCTGTGCTGGTAGGAACCTTGTTCGATCAATCTTGCGATATAGTGACAAACTCTTTACGCAGTTCTTCCACTGTATCGTACGTGATGCTTTCTACAGCAGGCCCACTTGACTACAAAATACTTGACTAGACATTTATGGCCTGGTCTTCAATGTAAGAGATTCAATCTGCTCCTTCCATGGAAAAAAGTTGCCGACCTATGTCATTGCCAGACCCACTTCAGTTTATTCTGTGGGGTTCGCGAATCATCATGCTCTGAGGTTCCACTTAGACTGACGACAGGAACAGATGCCTATCGTCCTCATTACCAAGTTCAATCTTCTAGATTTCTTGAAAACCATCGTCAGACACCGGATTACACATCTCATGTGGGTTTGTAGTCTCGGCTCCAAACTGGGTCACATCTCTGACCTACGATTCTAGGGTTGTTCCTCCTCAAGTTGTACTCTTTTGTAAAGTAGGCGCTCAGCTTCATGCGTACTCCTCCGATTGATGCGAGGAGTAGCATCCAGCTGTCAAAGATTATGATCTTAGTAATGTCCGATATTTGACCTCTGGTGCAGCTCCACTCTCTCGAGAGTTGATGGAACGACTAATCGAGATATTCCCAAACGCTTCAATCGGACAAAGCTATGGTTCGTTCCTCCCTTGAGGGTGTCACCCTACCGTACCCATTCTTACATTCCAGGAACCACGGAATCTTCTACCGTCATCACCACTTGGTCTCTGGAGAACAAGTGCGATCTGAGCGGAAGTGCCGGTCAACTTATCCCCGGAATTACTGCCAGAGTGGAGAAGCCTGATGGAATGCTTGCGGAATTTGACGAGCCCGGAGAGCTAGTGGTGTGTACCCCATCGCTCGCATTGGGGTACGCCGGAAATCCAGAAGCGTTCGTGGTCGGTTCTCTTCGGGTAGTTATAAATTTGATCCCTCCGCGCAGCACGAAGGAGACCTTTGTGAACGGGTAAGGAAACCATGTCTTGGCTATCCTAGTAGCTGACGACCTGTTAGATGGCTCCGTACGGGCGACGAAGTCAAGATGAATCGAAAAGGGGAGATTTTTGTTCTCGATCGGATCAAGGTCCGCGATTGGACATTACGTTTGCGGGGTTATCTCTGACTGTCCTAGGAAATGCTGAAAGTACGAGGATTCCAGGTTGCACCAGCAGAATTAGAAGGCTGTATTCTTGATCACCCGGATGTCGCAGACACCTGCGTCGTAGGAACGCCCGACGAATATAGTGGCGAACTTCCATTGGCCTTTGTTGTCTTACGATCCGATGCTTTAAACCGGATACGCAATGATCCGGCCGCAGCGGAAACGATCAAGCAGTCTGTTATCAAGGTTGATCATATATTCATTTCCGAAGTTCGCTGCAGCTGACGCAATGAATCCTTGGCTAGCACGTTGCGGACAACAAGGTCGGATACAAGAGGATAGCTGGAGGGGTCGAGTTTGTGGATGTCATCCCGAAGAACCCGAGTGGAAAGCTGCTAAGGCGTGTGCTGAGGGATACGGCCCGTCGCCAAAAACTTCGGCCAGTTGCGAAGCTTTGATCTGTTAGAGAAGTGCTTCATTTCATTAATGTCTTTTATTTAAAAGAGTGTTCGAGGCGTAGGTGAGATAAACTTGAATCTCCTCTTCGGGCATCGCCGCCAGTGTCCTGGGACTTGAGTTTGAAATTTGAAGCCCCGCACGGAATAAGGCACCAAGGGGTTTGGACCAGTGCCTCTCTACGCTCTTAACGTACGGCAGTAAAAATTTGAAAAAATGTGCAGTAATCGGAATCACTCGGTCTGGATCAATGTATTAGATCCGAGAAGTGTAGCTTTCTTTGTTGAAGTGTTAGAAATACTGATTTTTTTCGGGACCATGATCATTTCAACTCGTCCAAGATTCGCAAGTCGGATTGGGTGTAATTTGAAATGTCCTGATATCCCCAAGAAGATAGAAGTAACCGACGGGCTCCCATGACACTGATTGTGATGGACGTGTACGTACGGATCCAATTTGAACTTGTCTCATCTCCCCTGGATCCGGTCTGTCCCATTGCATCCTCTCCCTGCTCGTTCACCCACTCCCAGCTCCATGTTCGAAATATCTGGCGGCCCCGTTGACTACTCCGTTCCAGATGACCTGACTATCCCGCAGTTTTTCCTGGATTCGCACCATCCTTTGCGACCGGCACGTAAGGCTGGTGTCCCATGGTTGATCGAGGATGCCACCGCGAGACCCATCGACCTTGAGGAGGTACGTGCAAGATCCCATAGCGCATGTCGATCTTCACAGAGTCGCCCTAGTTACGTACACGGACGTTCGGGCTCGCGAATGCACTCCAGGCGCGTTTTGGGATTAGTGCGTGACCAGTGCACTAACACTTTTATCTATAATCTCACACCGTACATCCCAACGCAGAGGAAAACGACGTCGGTACGTCTCCGTCGTTCGCTCGTTCAAGTTTCGCGTGTGCTCATCGTGTGCGCCAGTGGTGTTATTCAGCCCGAACCATGTTGGTGCGTCCAGGTTCCTCTGGTCGAAAAGACACTATGGCCTATATTTCCGTTTATTTTCTTTAGATTACCCGCTCGCAATGTGGGCAACGCATAGACTGGGTGGCATCGTCTCGTGAGTCGCGTTTCATTGCCCCTTTTCTTCAAAATTCCACGTTTCACATGCGTGACTATGGACACGACACAGAGGTGCGAACCCGGCATATACCGCCAACGAATTGCTACACCAGATTCAAACCACGGCTGCAACGCTCGTGATTGCCCATCCGGTGGCTTTGCGCACTGCCGTGGCCGCTGCGCGACAAGCCGGTATACCAGACACCCGTGTGTTGGTGTTCGACGAGGTCCCTGGGAGCGCCCATGCCTCCGTGGATGCACTCGTACAAGAGGGCTTGAGGATGGACCGGTGTTTCATCGAGCGTAAGCTCAAGCCTGGCGAAGCCAAGTCAAGGGTTGCTTTTCTCAACTTTTCCAGCGGTACGACTGGTAAGCCCAAGGTGAAGGCCCTTTACGCTGATCCCGTGCATGCTGTTGACTCCCAAGTTTCCAGGCGGTGGCGATCTCACATTATGCCCCCATCGTCAACGTCATTCAGATGGCCATTCACAACAAAATCAACAGGGACGACTGTGCATGGGAAGATCGGAGATACCGCCCTGGGGATGTAGCGGCTGGAAGTGAGTCAAACGAATTACTATTTTTCACTGGTGCTGAGCGACGGTCCAGTACTGCCATTATTTCGTAGGTGGATCTCGTGTCCGTCCTAGGGCCACTCTGATGTCTTGCGAACCAAGATATTTATGGTCTCATAGTTTCTGTAAGCTTCGACTGTTTATGTATCATGTTTCACTTGGCTCACGTCCCGCCCAAGTTGCACTTTTTGATATTCTGTGGCGTACGATCCTCTATATCCGACTGAAACGCCGCGATAACCGGATTCGTTTAGGTCACGTTGGTAGTGGTCCCAAAGTTCAACTTTACAGACTTTTTGCAGAGTATTTCTCGGCACAAGATAACACTCTTGATGTAGTGCTTTTGTTTATTTGTCCAGGCTGAGCTAACAGACCCAAATGTAGGCTCGTACCTCCTCAAATCGTGTTACTTTGCAAGGTAAGCTCCGGTGGTTGCCACTGTGGATATTAATCCAACGACACCAGCATCCGGAAGCCAAAAAATACGATCTTTCGGGCATCAGATACATGATATGTGGTGCGGCACCTCTGTCCGCAGACCTCATGAACCAGATTGCAAAGGTCCTCCCCAACGCGCAAATTGGCCAAGGCTATGGTTGGTGTTTTTTTTTGCTGCTTGCGATGTTGATGTCCTGACGTGGCCTGTTGTAGGTATGACTGAGGCGTCTGCCTCGATCTCCATGTTTTCTACGGAATCAAAGATTGGAGTCCCAGGAAGTGCTGGAAGGCTCATCCCGGGCGTCGTCGCTCGCGTCGTGAAAGCGGATGGGACTCTTGCGGGATTCAACGAGCCTGGCGAACTCCATGTGAAGATGCCCTCTCTAGCCCTCGGGTACTGGAACAATGAGGAAGCGTGAGTTCACACTTTTTTTTATGAGGTGTTTGGAGCTCAACGGCACTCAGGACAAGGGAGAGCTTTGTGGATGGGTAATCACTTGGTGTCTCAAAGCCTGCTCGACTCGTAACACTGACTTGGGCTGTGTGGCAGGTGGCTCCGGACAGGTGATGAAGTTACCATCAACGAAGACAAGGAGCTGTTTATCGTGGATCGTCTCAAAGTCAGTTGCAGCGTTCTGAGTGCTTCCCCATGCTAATACACCGGCAGGAAATCATGAAAGTCAAGGGGTTCCAAGTGGCGCCCGCTGAACTTGAAGGGTGTCTGCTAAACATCCCTGAGGTCGCCGACGCTTGTGTCGTTCCCGTTCCAGACGACTATAGTGGCGAAGTGCCCATGGCGTTCGTTGTTCTCCATGCCCATGTTGCCAAGCGTGTCGCAGAAAACCCAGGCGAAGCAGAGAAAGTCAAGGCTTCCATTGTCAAGGTTCGTACCGGCGTTGTTATGGAGGATACTGACGTGATGACGATTGGGCTGGTAGTTCGTAGCAGACAACAAGGTGCCGTATAAGCATCTTGCGGGAGGTGTCGAGTTTGTAGATGTGATTCCGAAGAATCCGAGTGGGAAACTGCTTCGTCGTGTGTTGCGGGACCGCGCTCGGGAGATGAAGGCGAAGTCAAGAGCCAAACTCTAGGAGTCCTATAAGCTGTGTAGTTTACGCAAATCTTATCTTATCTCGGACATGATCGTGTCCAGAACAGTCCGGAAAGAACTCGTCGCTTGCGCGTCTCACAGCTTACGATTTCGGCAGTGCCTGCTGGCCGGGCTCCTGTATAACAAACAACTTTGCATAGAACCTCCACGTCCTCCGCAACGATATCCTGCATGTCTGCCGCAGTCAAGCTCTATGTGTACGATCTCAGTAATGGGATGGCTAGACAGCTCTCTCTACAGCTCACTGGCCGCCAGATAGACGGCGTATGGTTAGTCTCGCAGCTGCTCGCCGTGGCTCGGTGCTGATCGTGCACGCTCAAGCGCAGGCACACGTCCGTCGTCGTCTTTGGCAAGGAAATCTTCTACGGACAAGGGATCAACATCACGCAACCCGGAAAATCTCATGTGCGTCGATAGCGTAGGCGCCGCCGAGTTGCTGTGCAAACGCTGACCCTACGATGAACAGCACGGTTCACCACTTCGAATTGTTGACATTGGAGAGACGGATATAGACGAAGACACCTTCGACGAGTACCTCACCGCCATGCGCGACCACTACACTGCTGACAAGGTACGCGTACCCCCACTTCACCAGCACGGTCGTGATTGACTGACCCACGATTCTCGCAGTACCACCTGCTAGGTGAGCGATCTCCGCTTTTCGACGGCGTGCGAGGACTAAGCACGTCCGTGCACAGACTTTAACTGCAACTCATTCACTAACGACTGTCTCGGATTTCTGACGGGGGGTAGTATCCCTCCCTACATCAAATGTGAGTCCACTTCGTTTCCTGTCAACGAGTGGGCATTGACGGGGTAGCAGCCCTACCCAGCGATTTCCTCTCGACGCCGTTTGGCGCGGCCCTTCGGCCCACCATCGACGCCATGTTCACTGACCGTCCTGCGAATGGGACTCCCCCTGCTCGCGCGGCACCAAGTGCGGCGTCGCCGAATCCAGCGCTTGCGGCGAATCTACTCCAGTCTGTCGCCTCACAAGCCACGACGAGTGGTCCATCCTCCAGTGGTGTTCTCTCCGCGCCCCCTGCCCGTACCCCTGTATCTGCGCCCGTCCCACCTCCGCTAACGTTACCAGCGCCCGATGCAGTCCTCGCAGCGCCCATGCACATCACCACGAACCCCGCCTCGTTCCGCAGCCTCTTGGGTTCTCATCGCGCCGTCGTGGCCTTTTTCACGAGTGCCACCTGCGGACCCTGTCGGATGATCGAGCCCGTGTTCGAAGGGCTCGCCAAGAGTAAGAGCAGGGCGAACGGGGTAGCGTTTTCCAAGATCGATCTGAGCGTTGGGTTGGGCGGTGCGTTGGCGAACGAGTATCAAGTTCGGGCGACCCCCACGTTTCTCTTTTTCCTGGATGGAAGAAAGGTGAGGTGGCGATTTACGACAGATTGATGGGGTGGCTAATCGTAGTTGGATGGCAGACCCACGAGCTCAAGGGGGTCAATGCGCCAGAACTGAGGACGCAAGTGGATTTGCTGATTTATGAAGCGTTTCCTCGTCAGTCGTCATCCGTGGCAAGGTTTTCGTGTCTATTGCTGACGATGTTCTGATAGCGCATGCACACACGTCACTCTCATTGCCGGTCGTCGAAGCGATTTCGCTCGATCCGATCCTCTTCAAGCAGATACCCAACTTGGATACCATGTTTGCCAAATTAACGGGATTCGTTGACGGCGTAACGTCGTGGACTGGGACAGTCTCACAAGCACAAGCGAAACAGACGCTGTCCAAGACAGTTCTTCCTTTCCTCAAAGCATCCACGGCTACACCGCCCGCCCAACAGTCGAGATCCACGACTTTCGATCACTGGCCCGCGCTGACGTCGGGCCTCGCAGCGAACCTCAAACCGAGCGAGCTCTTCCCGTTGGTGGACATTTACCGCATCGCCCTCTTGAACGCCTCCTTTGCGGCATGGAATGCGACGAAAAAGGTGCAAGAGGGCCCGCTGCAACTCTTTGTGGACAAGGCGCTGCAAGCGGAGAACGTGCCACGCAACTATCTGCTGACGGTGCTTCGCATGCTCGCCAACGCATTCTCAAACCAGGTTTTGGCACGGGAGATGATTCTGTTTGCGCGGGAAGGGGTGACCAAGCTGCTCGTCGATGCAGTGTTGCACGACAATGCGACCGTCCGTAATGCAGCGGCCAGTCTGGCGTTTAACTTCGCGGCGTACCTGCAGAGACTGAGGGTCGACAAGGTCAGGGCGCGCGACGACGGCAAGAACGCGGAGGAGAGCGAAGAGTGGGAACTCGAGATTATGGTAGCCATTCTCGGTGCGATTGAACGGGAGACGAGCAGCGAAGAAACAGGTGAGCGCGCATTCGTCGGTCGTCGTCGATCTGTGGGCTGACGTGGGATTCGTGCAGTGCACCGACTGGTGGCGTGTCTTGGGCTGCTGTTGCGGCTGTCTCCGTATACGGCGCAGGTGACGCAGTTGTTGGAGATGCTGGGTGCGCGGGAAGTGTTGAAGGGAAAGCTGGAAAAGGGGGGATGTGGGGAGAGTGGGGTTGTGAAGAAGGAGGTGCGCAGGCTGATTTTGGAGGTGGCGGACAAGCTCTGCCCTACCTAGTGTTGTGCTATCTATTATATCACCATACTCACTGCAGAGACGCCTTCAATTGAACCGGCGAGAAAACCGTTGCAATCAAACCTTCTACGATCCATGGTTGTAACAATCTGATACACGCAGGCGTCACTGGCCCTGACAGCACGGGGGGGCTTTCCAATTTCGACGTACAAGCCATGTCCATGTTGAGCAACATATACAATGCAGTCGCGGATTATCTGGTCAGCAAAACCATCACCACCATCAAACTACCATCCATTTTGGTGCCTTTCCTGACGCTCGGATGCTTCCGCTGTACTTCACCGGGCACTTCCTTGACCATCTAGTAGTCAACTCTGTTCGAGGCTATTTGAAGCCTCACCAAACATCTCCCAAAACCTGCTCCTTCCTAACCACTGCACCCTGCTCGCCGTCTTGGCCCGGAGCCATGGTCAAGACATGCCACAACTGCCGCGGTTACTCATATGGTTACCAGGAGGCCAACCTCAAGCGCTGTGCTGGTTGTCGAAAAGTTTTCTATTGTTCAACTGAATGCCAGAAGGCTGACTGGGTTTGTCATATATTCAACTGCAAACCCCGTCGTCCGATCAATACCGCCGATTATCTGGCACTAGCAGTCCACCAGAACGTGTTTCCTGAGCACCCCCAGACCTGTGAAGATTATGGGTTCAATCGTGTTTTCATGGCCACCGAAGAAAAAGCAAATTTGTTAGGCTTATATATCAGTATGTGTATGACCTCGCCAGTGTGATCTTTCTCAACATGCATACAGGGCTCATCACAGTTTTGAAGACTCCACCCAAGACCATCCATAATTGGCGCATTCGTGGAGTGTTGGTGGATGAGATTAAAGCTACATTCTACAAGATCCCAGAGCACGCAAGGGGTTGTTGCTTTCTGTGGTTTTTGCAGAACGAACACATCATTGCACTGGCAGGTCAGCCCCTGCCCGTGGAAGCGGTGGACGATCGTGCCGATGCCATGCTTGTGGACGCTTGGAAATTCACAGGAGGTAGTGAAAGAGATTCTCCGGAGGAGATCAGGGCTACCATCGCACACAAACCTGACGAAGAACAAGATTGCCATACACTCTATGCACTTTTGTTATCCAACTGGCGCCCATCCCCAGATGTCAACCTCTGGGTTGATTTCGAATTCGCATCGTGCACGTCGCAAGAAGAGGAAGTGTGGTTGTCCACTCGGTATTGGCGATTAATCACCATATGTACCTTCAAAGAGTTCTGCGACGCATATTGTACTCATCGCTTACTCGGTCTCTTCCATTCCAAAGGGCTGCAAGTGGACAATAACCACCTCCGGGACCTCCTGCAAGGAGGCGCCACGAAATCGGTGTGGTACCTCAAGCAGCCCATCGTACAAGAAGAGTCTACCAAGGAAGAGTCTAGTATGATCCCTGCAGTCGTGGTGGATTATGGTTTCATGAATTGTAGGAATGATTCTGAGAGGCGGCAGCTCAAGAGAGTATACAAGGCCTTCTTTGACAACCACAATGGGGATCCGTTGGCACTTCACGAAGCCGCGATCAAAGGAGACATACACGGTTATCTTTCAACCGTCGTGCAGGGTCTCAAGGATCCGAAATTCCGGCGGCTCATGAAAAACCCGTACCCTCTTCCAGACTTGTGACGCGTCCTCTTTTCACGCGACAAGTGCACCCTCAGCTCACAATTCCATGTATTTTAATGACGAGGATCGGAAATATGATGTACTTCTAAGTAGGAACATGAAACAATAAAATTGCATTGTACCTTGAAGGTGTTGTGAGCCGAAAGGTGGCCGGCAAAATGACCTACAATGTACATGATGATCGATCGGGTGCGTGCTACGTGCTGGTTCGTTCAGGATATGTCTTACAGCTCTATGAGGCTTTGCAGAACATTGATAGAGGAGAGACTCGGAAATGCCAGGATGCAATGACAATTATTCCAGTGTGGCTTCTGGGGTTCAATTTACATACTGTACAGTACATACTTGAAGATACACAATTCCAATGATGTTCACCTCACACTGACCGTTTTTGGCACCCTTCTGAAGCTCCGGATGCATCCGCAGTACACAAGTACTTCGCTACTTCCTCGACCGTCCGGTTCGACTCTGCTCATCCTCAGAATTGAAAGCCCAAAACGTCACCCCAAACCTGCTTATAGACGTGCTTCCTAACCACCATGGCCAAGACATGCCATTTATGCCATGGTAACGATGATGATTTCCAGGAGGCCGACCTCAAGCGCTGTGCTGGTTGTCAAAAAGTTTACTATTGTTCGACTGCTTGCCAGAAGGAAGACTGGGTTCGTCATATATTCGACTGCAAACCCCGCCGTCCGATCAATACCGCCGACTATCTGGCGCTCGCAGTTCACCAGAACCTGCTTCCTGGACACCCCCAGACCTGTGAAGATTATGGGTTTAATCGTACATTCACGGCCGAAGATAAATCAAAATTGGGTGGCTTGTATATCGGTATGTCTATGACCTCGCCAGCGTGGCCCTTCTCAACGTGCATACAGGGCTTATCAAAGTTTTGAAAATTCCACCCAAGACCATCCATGATTGGCGTGTTCGTGGAGTGCTGGTGGATGAGATAAAAGCTACATACTATAAAATCCCAGAGGACAGAAGGGGTCGTTATTTTCCGTGGTTTTTGCAGAACGAACACATCATTGCACAGGCAGGCCAGCCCCTGTCCGCGGAAGCGTTGTACGATCGTGCCGGTGCCATGCTTGTAAAAACTTGGAGATTCACGGGAGGTAGTGAAAGAGATTCTCCGAAGGAGATCACGGCTGCCATCGCACGCAAACCTAACGAAGAACAAGATTGCCATGCGCTGTATTCACTTTTGTTATCCCAGTGGCGCCCAGCTCCAAATCTTGGCCTCTGGGTTTATTTCGGATTCGCATCGTGCACGTCGCAAGAAGAGGAAATGGAGTTGGCCGTCGAGTACCAGCGATTAATCACCATGTGTACCTTCAAGGAGTTCTGCGACGCATATCGTACTCATCGCTTACTCGATCTCTTCCATTCCAAGGGGCTGCAAGGGGACAATAACCGCCTCCGGGACCTCCTGCAAGGAGACGGGACGAAATCGGTGTGGTACCTCAAACAGTCCATCGTACAAGAAAACTCTACCAAGGAAAAGTCTAGTATGAGCCCTGCAGTCGTGGTGGATTATGGTTTCATGAATTGCAGGAATGATTCTGAGAGGCGGCAGCTCAAGAGGGTGTACAAGGCATTCTTTGACAGCCGCAATGGAGATCCGTTGGCGCTTCACGAAGCCGCGATGAAAGGGAACATACACGATTATCTTTCAACCGTCGTGCAGGGTCTCAAAGACCCCAAATTCCAGCGGCTCATGAAAAACCCGTATCCTCTTCCGGACTGGTGACGCGCCATGTTCTCTTCGCTCGACTACCATCATGTACCACCAAGTGCACAATCACCCGCAGATGGCGCAATGGCATCCTCAGCTCTCAATTCTATGTATTTTGATGACGAGACACTTGGAGAATCTGGAACATAATGTACTTGTATGCAGAGGACCTGCCAGTGTAAAACAATAAAATTGCATTGTATAAGGTGTAGTAGTGGGCCGAAAGGTGATCGAGGATGGCAAAAATGACCTTGACAAACAGCGCATCCAAGGCGACTCGGATCCGTCTGGTCACCAGACTCGCTGCAGAGACGCGTTTGGTACATCGAACCAGCGGGAAAACCAATCAACCCTCTTCGAGCACCACAATCCACGGTTGTAACAATCCGACACAGGCAACGCTGGCCGAGACAACGCATACGCCGACAACGACGACACGATCACGCTAATCTGGTTCGTATCCGTGTCCATCTTGAACAACATGATTCGATCACGCGTTATCTGGTAAACAGAAGGACAGGTCAATGGAGACATCTTCAACAGAAACACCATCAACGTAATGAGCCCACACAACCGCAGCCTGAGCGCCCAACCCCGTTTTTGGTTCTTCTGAAGGGCTCCCGGATGCCTCCGCAGTACATACTTCGCCGGGCACTTCCTCGACCATCTGGTTCTGCACTGTTCACCCTGAAAGCCTCACCAAAACCGTCTCCCTAAACCTGCTCATAGACCCGCTTCCTGACCACTGCTCCCTTCGCCATGGTCAAGACATGTCATTTCTGCCATGGTCACGATGATGATTACCAGGAAGCAAACCTCAAGCGCTGTGCTGGTTGTCGAAAAGTTTATTATTGCTCAACTGCTTGCCAGAAGTATGACTGGGTTTGTCATATATTCGACTGCAAACCCCGCCGTCCAATCAATACCGCCGACTATCTGGCGCTAGCAGTCCGCCAGAACCTACTTCCTGAGCACCCCCAGACCTGTGAAGACTATGGGTTCAATCGTGCTTTCCAGCCCGAAGATAAATCAAAGTTGTTAGGCTTGTATATCGGTATGTATGTCTATGATCTCGTATATCTGATCTATAGGCTCACTTGACGATGTGTTCAGGCCTCATGAAAGTTATAGAGATCCCCCCCAAGACTATCCATAATTGGCGCGTTAGCGGGGTGTTGGTGGATGAAATAAAAGCTGCATTCTACAAGATCCCAGAGGGCGGAAGGGGTGGTTACTTTCCCTGGTTCTTACAGAACGAACACATTGTTGCACTGGCAGGCCAGCCCCTGCCCGACGAAACGTTGCACGATCAGGGTGATGCCGCGGTAGTGCGCGCCTGGAGATTCACGGGAGGCAGTGAAAAAGAGTCTGCGGCGGAGATCAGGGCTGTCATGGCACGCAAACCCGAGGAAGAACAAAAATGTCATTGGCTATATGTGCTTCTCTTATCCAGGTGGCACCCTTCCCCAGACCTCGAGCTCTGGATCGATTTTGGATTCGCATCGTGCACGTCGCAAGAGGAGGAAATGGAGTTGGGCGCTCGGTACCAGCGATTGATCACCATGTGTACCTTCAAAGAGTTCTGCGACGCATTTCGTGATCGTCGCTTACTCGATCTCTTCCGTTCCAAAGGGCTGGAGGTGAACGACCACAACCAACTTCGGGACCTCCTCCAAGGTGAAGGAAGCTGGAGGAAATCGGTGTGGCACCTAAAACAGGCGATCGTACAAGAAGACTCTACCAAGCAAGAGGCTCACATAACCCGTTCGGTCGTGGCAGATTACGGTTTCATGAATTGTAGGAATGAATCTGAGAAGCGGCAGCTCAAGAGGGTATACAAGGCTTTCTTTGACAGTCCCAAGGGAGATCCGTTGGCGCTTCACGAGGCCGCAATCAAAGGGAACATACATGGCTATATTTCAACTGTCGTGCAGGGTCTTAAAGATCCGAAATTCCAGCGGCTTATGAAAAATTTGTACCCTCTTCCGGACCTGTGATACTCAGGTACCACCAAGTGGACAGTTACCCGCAGACGCACAATCGCATCCTCAGCTCGCAGTTTCATGTATTTTAATGACAAGACACCTGGAGAATCTGGAACATAATGTACTTGTATGTAGAGACTCTTTTTGTAGATAAAACGACATCTCCAAGTTTCCCCAAGTAACTTGTTTCATTCATGTCATCGAACTGTAACGTCTCGGACACGCCCATCATAGCATCAAGTAATCCAAATATTTGCGTTTCATTTCTACCCCACAAACTAAAGACGACGTCGAGAACACCATCAAGAAGAAATTGCTACCATCATCTCCCTCTCCCGGCACGAGACTTACTGCGCTGAAGTAACAGGGATAGGCACACACTCCCTGCCGTGATAGTGAACATGCATTACTTGTTAGCATAAAAAATCGGACTTACTCGCAGCAGCATGGAGGAGGACCGATCTGCCGTTTGATGCATGAAGGTGGTATGAATAGGCTGATTTAATGGTGAGCATGCATTACTTGTTGGCATACAAAGTCAGACTTACCAGGGGCAACGGATACCAGTACACTTGGTGGGTGTAGAATCATCCTCAGAAGGGACGCCGGCCCGGGCCTGCAAGTTCTCAGCTGACACTGCGCTGACAACGGCGAGCGCAGCCAAACCAGAGAAGACAGCGAAGAAAGAGAAACGCATTGTGATCGAGTTGAGAATCAGAAGACTGGAGGTAAGCTCGTGTGCGGGGTCAACTGACGCAGTTAACAGGTCGTATTAATACCTTTCCGCAAAGTGGTCAGCTCGCAATAGCGATGAATGAAGAAAGCACGTACGTTCAGGATACAGAGTCAACATACTCAAACAACAGTGGAAAACTCATTTCCGCATAACCAACGGTCACTACCATGCCAACAGTATACTGAGAGCAGTTAGATTTGATATGTCGGTCCGTTGAATGGCCGCCATCAGAAGACTCGTCATCATTAACATGTGCGCCCGGCAACACAGCATTGTAGGTGCGAGCCAGTACTGTATTCTCGAAGACCGCACCCCAGCTGATGAGGTTACGCCAACGATGGTAGTCCTAAGGTGCAAGGAACGCTTGGTATACCGACCATACGCTGACCAAGTAATTAGCATACCTGAACAGGCTCTCCTTGGTAATGTTAGGATTGCCGTCAAACATCGTAGAAGGTGCGATTCTGGCCCCTGAGACTGACTATCGTGAAGCAGTGCATTATGGGCGGCGGAAGGAGGTAGGCATTAATATTGTAAATGAGGGGAAAGTGGCTGTAGAATTCGTTGGGACGCGCTTGGTATCCTCGAACTCTGTCGAAGAATTGATCTCTCGCCTGTGGGTTTGCTGCGCCTACAACCAAAGTCTTTTAAATGTGTTGCCAAGTTGAAGGTCTTACCTCAATGCAACCAAGTGGCAAGGACCGAACCACCTGACTCTATCTAACCTCAAGGTCAGTGTGATCGAGCAACCACAAATGTCGGAGATGTATGGTCTTACGCCAGACCAAGCCAATAAGATTTATCCAGATGAGTGGGCAAGGTTCTGATCGTAAAGGACCCCTACGCGTTTCGTGCGTTGTCAGTGCAGTCCGGACGGCGGGGATCTGAATCGCTCCGGGATTCACGCTCCGCTTCAGCTGAAGAGCGCCTAGTATTTGAACCGGAGTATGTCGGTCCCTCAACACGGCTTCCCAAGCCGCACGGGTAATGGATTTCGATCCCTTCTGTACTCACTGGCAACCTCAAAACAGCACCTTTTATTCCCGTTGTTGTGCGATCTCATAGCTAGTACAAGTGAATTGAGTATTTGGACCAAGCAAGGTGTGATGGTGTGGTCCAACTTTATCACGACGGCCCGAGTTTCCATCGCGGCTGTGCCAATATCACATGGGTCCATCCAGAACCCGTTTGTTAGACTGATACCAGTAGCATGTTCAGACATCTCTCTCGGTCGTCGCGTACCCCAGTAGGACCCTGGCATTCCTCTTAAAAAGTGGACCTCGCTGACGTACACCAGTTTGTATACCAGATGGCCAAGAACCGCCCCATCCAGTCCTCTGCCCCGCGCGGGTCTCACCCACTCCCAGAGGGCTACGTCGAGGACCTCTCTGCCGGCCCCATGCTCCGCTTCCAAGCCTCGCTACCCCACCTCCCCGTACCCCCGCTGGCCTCGACTGTCTCCAAATATCTCGAGTCCGTCAAGCCGCACCTCTCCGACGCCGAATACGCCACCACCCAAGCCAGCGCACGGGCCTTTCTCGCCTCGCCGCTCGCAGCGGAGCTCCAGCGTCGCCTCGAAGCCCGTGCCGCCGACCCCGCCCTCAAGAACTGGCTCGCAGACTGGTGGAACGAGGTCGCGTACATGGCCTACCGCGACCCGGTCGTCGTTTTCGTGAGCTACTTTTACGTCCACCTCGACGATCCGCGCAGGCGGGACCCTGCGACGCGGGCGGCGAGTCTCCTCAAGGCGATGCTCCCGTTTAGAGCGTTGACAGAGTCGTACGTGGTCGCTCGAGTTCGTGTGCGTGCGTGTGTGTGATTGGATGTGTGGGACAGGAAACTGCTCGAGCCTGAAAAGGTCCGTGGGATGCCGTTGTGCATGGACTCGTACAAGTGGCTGTTAGTGCGGCTGGTGTTATTTGGGTGGACGGGACGCTGACGGTGTGGATGCTAGGTTCCATGCGTGTCGGTACCCCGTCAAGCCTGCCGACACGGCGGCCAAGTTTGATCCACAGAGGCACGATCACGTCGTGTTTGTACGCAAGAACAGGTTCTTTGAGGTGCCACTCGCGACCCCAGAGGGCAGGGAGCTAACCGCTGCCGAGCTTGAAGTGTGCGTTGGTGTTGTTTGTCGGACGTGTCATGGGCTGACGTCGAGATAGTCAGATCGAACGCGTGATCGCGCTTGCCGGAAACGACAAGGGGATCCCCGTGGGGGCATTGACAGGTGAAAATCGTGACGTTTGGACGGACGTGGGTCGTCACGGATTGTTTGAGCGACGCCACACTCAACGAGCTTAATTTAGGCACGGGGGGTGCTGTTGGCAGCCTCGCCGGTGAACGGACAGTCGTTGGAGCGGATAGAGTCTGCTGCGATCATTGTGTGTTTGGATGATACCAAGCCCGTCACGCGCGAGGACATTTCGTGGGCGTGTTGGGTCGGAGATGGACGAAACAGGTTTTACGACAAGCATCAACGTATGATTTCATTTCGATATACATACTGTCTAGCTAATTATGGGTTGCAGTGCTCGTGTTTGACAATGGACGGTCCGGATTTATCGGGGAGCACTCGTGTATGGACGGGACGCCCACGTTGCGCATGAACGAGTTTATGCTGGCGTCGCTGGCTGCGAACAAGATTGATCTTGGGCCTGTGCGAACGGAAACGACTGGGGCCAACCTTGAGGAGCCAACGGAGCTCAAGTTTGAGCTGGACGCGCGATGCCAGGAGTATATCGATGCGGCGTGCAAACACTTTGACGCGCTGGTAGGACAGCATGAGATGCAGGTATGTCATGGGTTTGAACGCGTGGGTGTGCGAGGCTGAGGTGTGACAGGTGCTGCACTATGAGGGGTACGGCAAGGGGCTGATGAAGCGGTTCAAGGTGTCGCCCGACGCGTGGGTACAGCTTGTGAAGCAGCTCGCGTTCCACAAGATGTTTGGGCGGCCTGGTGTGACGTACGAGAGCTGCCAGACGCGCAAGTACCAGCAAGGACGGACCGAGGTGATCCGGAGTGCGAGCAATGAGAGCAAGGCGTGGGCGGAGGCGATGCTGGACCCAGACGCGACGGTGAGTGTGGAGGCGATAAGTGGGACGATGCTGACCGGAAGGGCAGGATGTGGAGCGAGCGACGCTGTTCCGGCGGGCTGTTGCACGACACCTGCAGTATGCGGCATGGGCAAGTGATGGACAGGGCGTTGATCGGCACCTGTTTGGGCTGAAGCGCATGCTGCGGGACGGGGAGGTGGCGCCGGGGATATACACGGATGTGGCGTATTCGAGGAGCAATCACTGGGAGCTGTCAACGTCGCAGCTGTCGTCCAAGTATCTCGACGGGTGGGGATACGGGGAAGGTGAGTGGGTGCTCATTGGGTTAGATCGAGGCTGATTAGATGGCAGTCGTTCCGGACGGGTATGGGCTGTCGTACTCGATCGAGGAGGACTATGTGCGGTGGACGATCACGTCTGTGAGGGGGGACGGTGCGCGGCTGCGACACTATCTGGCGGAGGCGGCGACAGAGACGCGGCGGATGCTGGAGCGGGCGGAATGACCGATATGTTCGGATATGATGATGATTACATAATTGATAGAAGGGGGATATGTCCGTTGTTGTCGGAGTTGGTTCTCAAAGATGCACGCCAACAAGCGAGCGAGACAAGACGACAGAAAGACAAAGAAACAGACCCTCTCCTGTGCAGAGTGTCGCAGGCAAGTCAGACCGCATACATCCACCCCTTGCTCACCAAAAAAACAGGCTCAAACTCAAGGTCACCTTCCCGCGCTCTCTCTCTCGTGCTGTGTTCACCCTTTGCAGTGCGATCGCGTATTCCCCTGCCAGTCCTGCTCAAAGCGCGGGTGTGCAGAGATATGTCCAGATGGTCCGTGCACCGCCCCCACTCCTGCCCGTCGCTCACAACTCGTACAGGCGCGCTCACGTCTGGAAAGGGCAGCAGGTCAGCCCACCCACACCCCTCCAGCACCCCGCTTATCTCCCGCCAGGTTCATCCTCGCAAACACCGAGCAGCTGCACGCAAAAATTATCCAGATGAGCGATCGCATACGCCAGCTCGAGGACGCTCTCGGCTCCCTCCAGACCAAATGCGCAACTGACCCACACCCCCTCCTTAGCCAGGATCTCCTCCGCATCAAAAACTCGCTCGAACTCTACACTCCACAGCCAGGGGCCCCGTCCCAACCCCTCCTCCACGAGGATCCCGTCCCCTCCTCGTCTTGTCTCCCACCGTCTGATGTTCCGTCCCGTCCCTCAGAGGTATCTCTTCCCCTCGTGTCGAGTGACCCTCCTTACGTGTCCCCACTTCAGGACAGAAGCTCGTCCGCCGAGATCGCTCCCACAGACATCGCACGACTCTCCCCAGAAATCGAAAAACTCAGCCAGACATTTCCCTATCCCTGGCTCCCCAACAATCCCATGCGCGAGCGTATATACAGCATGCTCCCTTCTCGTCAAGAGGCAGAATACCTCTGCACACAAGCCCGTCTCAACGCCCTCTGGCAGTAAGCTTCTCTTTCTCGGTTCCCCCTTTTCCTTATCACTCCCAACAGGTACAACCTTGACCCAAGCGAGACTTGGCTCCCAAATCTGGTTCATCATGTTTTCACAACTCCCGTACAAGACCTCTGCTTCCGACGATTGTCCCTCCTTTTCATCATGATGTCTATAGGTCTCCTCGTCGATCTAAACCAGCAGAACGAACCCCCCCGCGCTGACGTATACCACCGTCTCGCCAGAGCTTCCCTCTGTGAAATGAACCTCATGGACGAACCCAACCTGGACCTCATCCAAACCCTCGTACGTCATCGATCCCCCATTTTATGCCACATCTTCACAGGCTTTCAGTTCTACATGATTTGGTATCTCCTCATTTTCTCGGACAAGAGTCAGGCTGTGGCTTATGCCTGGAGCATCATGGGACTTGCCGTCAAACTGGCGCAAAGTGTGAGCTCCCTCGCAAATTCCGTTCTTGGCCTCACTAACCCTTCTCTCCCCAGTTGGGTCTTCGTGCGTAACCCTATCATCGCGACATCCCAGTCCGCTCACCGCCGTCTTCTCCAGATCGTGATGGAAACCGATGGAAGGTTATTCCGGAAGAATCGCAACGCCGCAGAATGCTCTTTTGGGAGCTCCTCAATTTGGATGCCCGTCTAGTATGTTCCACATCCTTTTTTACTCCTCCCCTTGACCTTTGCCCAAGGCACTTTCCCTCGGACGTCCCCCCTCGATATGTCTCGATCACGTCGATTGTCGCCGCCCATCGTACGCGGCCCCTGAGATGTACATCGTACCGGGTGCACAATCATGTGAGCATCGCCTCATGGCCCCGTGCAGCCTATTCACGCAATCGACAGACCACGAATGGAAGCATGGATTTTTCCTGAATTGTCTTACCCCAGTGTTAACCACAGCGATATCGGCCCAACCACAACCATACCAGAAGATCCTGGACGTTGACAAAACCATCCGCGACTTTGCCGTTCCGCCCACGCTCGACATTTTCAACATCGATAGCATCTGCGACAAGCGACAACTCACCATGCAACAAGTCTTGGTGTCCAGTGGGCGCGAAATAGGTGTGTTTGCATCGTCCCATGTTGCGCGTAGGGACCGCAGACGCGACGACCGCCAGTTCTTCTCCAGTTGCACAGAAACTTTTTTACCGAGGCCCTGAGTGACTACGACGCATTCTCCTATCGACACAAGTTCGCACCGTCTGCCGTGGCGACGTATCTTAGCGCAACCCGTCTTATCGCCACCCTGAAAGCGCTTGAGGAACGGGAACCGCAATTAAGCAAACGATTCATGTGCTTCTGGTTCAATGCATTTTCAGGCGCAGTACGTATGTATTAACCGCCTGGGAGCCGTGCTTAATCCCCGGCGGTACTAGGTTGCCCTTTCCCTGATCGTGTCCAGGACTCCGTTTCTCAACATCGCGCCGTTTGCTCTCCAAGAACTTGACACTGTGCACCGGCTGTTTGCCAAGGTCGCCGAGGAATGCCCCAAGGTGGCTCAGGCACTCGTAAGTTCCTTTCCTTTGTCGCTCGCCCCGTGCTCATTGACTCGGCCAGCCCCTGCTGACGAGGATTGCAGAAAGATCCCGCAAGTCATACACACAGTGGAGAACATCCGCCGACGATGCTGGTGCGATGGACGTTGATCAGGGGGACAAGCCAAAGGTTGCTTCGCTTTGTGTGAACGACGGAAGCAGTCCGTTTGCTACCGTGCATCCTGACCTCACACGGTGTCTCCAAGACTTTGATACGCGCCCTCTTCCTTCCCTCCACGCCATGTCGGCGTTCGTGCCGCAGAGCAGACCCTTCTCTGGACCGGAAACACGCCCCGACCCTGTCAGTGCCCACGATCTGTCGTCGGACATGTTGGCTCTGGCGCTTGGACGAAACGGAGATTTAATGTCCGTGAGGCACCCTCTCTCGGACTCGGCCACCGCTGGAGTTGGACCCCAGCGAGTAGGAAACCATACGTTCAATTTTGATTTCGGTGCACTGGCGTCGAACGTGGAGAGCCAGAGTAACACGTACATGTCGTGGTTTTAGTCCGCTAGATCTTGGCTTGTCTATTTTTTTCTTGATATCTTGTCACTATGAGACAATTGGAGGTGCTTACATAAGACAAGCTTTGTTGACGCGGCTCGATGGTGGCGGGTTCACTACAGCTTGAGCGGTGACCACGACGACCTCGGCGGCGAGCACGATAACGGCCCAACGCCTTTCGAGAACCTACTATGTCTCGAATACGGGAAGTATGGGGCCCGAACCTCGAAGCAGAGATGCGGAATATTCGCGAAATGATCGACCTATATTCATATGTCGCAATGGTATGTGGCATCTCCCCCTACACCACATCATATCGGACGCGTACGACAGGATACCGAGTTCCCCGGTGTCGTCGCAAGACCCATCGGTACCTTCAAAACGTCGTCCGACTATCACTACCAAACTATGCGATGCAACGTCGATCTCCTGAAGCTCATCCAAATCGGCATCACCCTCGCGGACGAAGAAGGTAATTTCCCGCAAGACGTTACGACGTGGCAGTTCAATTTCAAGTTTAGCATTGGGTGCGTACGCTGCTGCTCGTTCGTGTTCAGGTTATGAAATGTTGTCTTTTTTTTCTTAGCGAGGACATGTACGCACCAGAATCGATCGAGCTCTTGCAAAAATCGGGCATCGATTTTCAGAGACACGAAGAGAT
Organism: Imleria badia; assembly: GCA_015039435.1. NCBI lineage: Eukaryota > Fungi > Basidiomycota > Agaricomycetes > Boletales > Boletaceae > Imleria > Imleria badia. Next base: position 217,147 of record MU130757.1, on the reverse strand, counting down.
GGGTATATCGCCCAACGATTTCGCAGAGCTCTTTATCACTTCTGGTCTTGTCCTCGTTCCAGAAGCCAAGTGGATATCGTTTCACAGGTGAAGGCTCCTCACCACCGTCTTTCTCTTGCAATCCTTTCCTGATCGCTATTTCCCGAGCGAGAGATTCTTATCGTCGTTGATTTCCTTTTCGTCTGACAGTGGCTATGATTTTGGATACTTGGTCAAGCTACTGACCGCCATGTCGTTGCCAACATCGGAAGACATCTTTTTCGAGAGTCTTCGGACGTGGTTTCCTCACTGCTACGACATCAAGTTCATGATGCGCGCCTGCAAGTCGCTCAAAGGAGGATTGCAAGACGTCGCGGATGACCTTGGTGTGCGTCCTTCTTTTCCTCTTCCCGCGCCTCTTGAGCGCCAGACTGATCTCTTCGAAAAACAGGTCATGCGGATAGGCACGTCCCATCAGGCGGGCTCGGATTCGCTCCTGACCGCCTCTACCTTTTTCAAAATGCGCGAGTTGTACTTTGGCGACGATGTGGACGACGTCGAGTACAATGGGAAGCTGTACGGACTCGGGCAGACGTTTTCGGTCCCGAACGGGTTCACGGACAACGTGCGGGGCGGGGCGACGATCGCGGAGCGCGATGACAGGAATGTTGCGCGGGACGCGCAGAATGCGACGCCAGGGATTGGGGCGAGCAATGGACAGCAGACGCAGAACAGCGTGATGGGGATCGGGGTGCCGATGCAGACGCCGTCGTTGGGGGGTGCGTTGCCGCCGTCGGGGACGACGTATGCGCCCTTGGGGGGGAGTAATCCGTACATGCGGACGGCGATTGGCGTGGGAGGGCGGTGAGGTGTGTTGAGGAGGGAGGGTTATATTATCGCTTTGGAAATTGGCACGGCCCACTGTTGTGTTTTATGTAATTATTCGCCTTGTATTCGAGCAAACACTCTGTCGTGAGGTCGACGCGTGCAGTCAGGACGTCTTCGGTACGACCTTAGACGGCACCGGCGCCGCAGCGCATGCTCCACGGAGTCCATCATCTCCCTCTTTGTCAGATTCTGGTCGAGACCGCGCCCAGCCGACAACACGTGCGGGCTTGCAGCTGAACTACATAAAGTCACCTAACCGGATCGACACGATGCCCTTCAAAGTTCAGAAGAATGATACCATTGGCCGGCAGGGGATGTACATGTGCTGGTGCAGCATCCGGCTAAGCGGATGAGTCGACAAACCTGTTGATTTGTACGAAGGGACATCTCTCGCACCATGGTCTTTCACTGGCAGGAATGCGGCCGATACAAAGGGTGTCCGCCGACGCACACTCTGACCAAGCAGAGGAAACTATCTTTAACTTTCTCGAGGGCCTTCGAACCACCTCAAGGTGGGTACGTTCTGTCATTCCATCATGGCGTATTCAGTGTTGGCAGGTGCGACAGCACAGAACTGGGGACATAACCGCCAACCGCCATTTGACTCGTTCGCTGGCCACATCACTTGGAATTAACCACGAATGTAAAGCGAGAGGTGTGTGGATGCGTTCACGACTTCACGCTGCCCAACTGGAGCATATTTTGACAGTCAACGGTCAAGGAGGTGACGAGAATCGAATTGGCTGTGCAGAAATCGGGGGGCATAGATATGTTCCCGAAGACGACGATCATGATCCAAGTGTCATGCACAATAAAAGCCAAGAACCTCGTGAAGACATTCCATCTCACTTCTGCCACATGCTGTACGACTCGTAAGGGGGGAAACCGAGTGTGATGACTGAGGAAGAGGGAGTACTAACAGAGCGAAAGAGTAGTTCGTTCTGAGACTGCAAATAGCCTTGCGAAGAGTTGGTTTGATGTTGGCCGAACAAGGACTCAGCGGCGCAGTGTCTGTGATAGCCTGTTGCCTTTTCGGTCCTAGCCTGGCGCCCATGCGCACTACGTACCAGTGTTGTCCCAAATCACCGTGCTGCATAAAGTTTGGTAAGCTAGCATGGATTCAGAAGGTGCTTGTCTCGTTCTCTCTGCGTGCAGAGTAGTGAAATGACGTATCTACCAGTTGAACAGTTGCAGTCACGCGCAGAATTTCTCTTCTCCGAGTTTGAGCAAGGAGGCGGAACTAGTTGCATCGACCAAGCGATCGAGCTTGATCGTGAAGCACTGGAACTGTGCCCACCCGGCCACCCCATGCGATCTGACTTGTTGACTTGCCTTGTTGAGCATCTCAGGCATCGTTATGACCAGCTTGGAGCGACAAGGGACCTTGAGGAAGCCATTGTCCTCAGCCGAGAAGCTCTCAACCTTCTCCCGGAGGGGCATCCTGATCGGTCGATGTCATTGTACAACCTCGCAATTGATCTCTCCACTCGGTACAAGCATCTCGGGGAAATGCAGGACCTCGAAGAGGCCATTGTCCTTAACCGAGAAGCGCTCGCCCTTTGCCCGCAAGGACACCCTCTCCGTTCTAGCTCTTTGAACAACCTTGCAATTCGTCTCTCC
>MU130757.1:154762-213740 GCA_015039435.1 Imleria badia | reverse complement strand
GGCCGAGAGGCACTCGTCCTTCGCCCGCAAGGGCACCCTCTGCGCTCTAGTTCTTTGGACAACCTTGCACAGGACCTCCGTAGTCGGTTCGCACAGTCGAAGCAGTTACAGGATGAGGAGGAGTTGTTCACTCTCTACACTCAACTTGCAGATGCACCCCAGATTGTGTCTTCTAGAGATCTGTCTGCTGCTAGAGCATGGATAGATGTCGCTCGACATTTCCGACATTCCACACTGCTTCTCGCATACGAAACCTGCCTTCGACTACTTATTCAGCATATGGCCACTCTGCCATCGTTGCCTCAACATCTTGTCATCCTCAAAACCCTTACCTCTTCGCTTGCAGTAGACGCATTCTCGGCGTGCGTTCATCACTGCTCTCCTATTAATGCGGTCGAGCTTCTAGAACAGGGACGGGGTGTCTTTTGGGGCCAGCTTACTCGCCTCCATTCTCCGCTTGACGATGTCATAGTAATTGGCCCAGCAGGAAAGACGTTGGCAGACGAGTTCATGCGACTGGCCTCGCTCATTCGCAATACACTCCATTCATCTGGTACAGATCAGCACGAACGGGTGTGGCATCTCAACTTGGAATTGCAAAGAGTCGTTACCAACATTCGTGAACTGCCTGGTCTCTCCCGTTTCCTTCTTCCCCCCCTGTTCTTGGATCTCCAACGCGCTGCTAGTGGAGGACCTGTCATCATCGTTAATGCAAGCCAGTATAGTTGTGACGCGCTCGTCGTCTTATTCGATCGCGACCCTGTTCATATCCCATTGCAGACCACACAGGAAAACCTTCGAGAGCTCTCAACGGAGCTCCATGCCTTGACATTACGTGCGACGAGGGCCGATATGACGAGACAGCTTGCATTCTTTTTGCGGAGACTCTGGGATCAGATTGTTTCACCCATCGTTGATTTCCTCCAGACGATCCACCCATCTCGATTACGCATCTGGTGGTGTCCCACCGCCGAGTTCTGTGTGCTGCCGTTGCACGCTGCTGGTCCGTATAGGAAGGGTCAACGGAATCTCCCTGATCTCTACATTTCGTCCTACACCCCAACTCTCTCCGCCCTCATTCGTGCTAGAGGGTACAATCCATCGAATTCTACAACTAAGGGTAAACGTTTCATCGCCATCGGTCAAGCCAAAGCCGTTGGCGAGAGCGAACTCCTTTCGGTCGGTGCAGAACTGGCCAACATTGGTCATCGCATCGACGGCATCGCCACATTTACGTGTATAGATGGGGAGGAATCTTGTATTTCTAGGGTCGTTGAAGAGTTCGGCAAGAACGAATGGGTGCACCTTGCCTGTCATGGTCTCCCAAATCGAACGCAGCCGTTCGAGTCCGCCTTCGCTCTGCACGACGGACACTTTACAATCCAACGGATCATCGGGTGCGATCTGAAGAACCCCGAATTTGCGTACCTCTCTGCGTGTCATACGACTGTCGGAGACGAAGAGAGTCCGGATGAAGTGCTCCATCTTGCGTCGGCAATGCAGTTCCTTGGGTTCCGTTCTGTGATTGGAACCATGTGGGCGGTGGACGATAGTGCGACGAACAAGATCACGTCGACGTTTTATAGACATATGGTGGACGAGTCTGGTCGTCTGGATCATACCCGAGCAGCATTTGCGCTGAACGGGACAATGAAATCTGTGGATATACCATTCGATCAACGGATTCTTTACATCCATCTCGGTGCCTAGTCCTAGTATATTTTTGTTCTCTCTCCCAGTTTGCATTTCTCGTACTCGCTGTTTTGTACCTGCAATCGAATACGCTATTCATTGTTTCCTACATCGTTTGACAACTGTCACAGAAGTAACAGCATGTCACACACTGGTCACACATTGCTCAATTCAAGTCCCGCTCAGCAGAACGTTAAGAAATGAATGAGTGGTTGTGTTGGGTGAGTTCAGTCTCCGCTTCGGCTGCTTGCGGCACGCTTGTCACAGCGTGATTCTGGCCAACGTCACACTGATTTTTGTATTTCAATGATTCTGAAAACACCACAGAACGGGCTCATTCAACTTCGTGTAGCCAATGAATACATCAGCCTGGCATCTCATGTGGGCGTGTAAAAAGTGAGTAATTGAAGCTGTAGATAGGTTTGAAAAAGTGGCCAAGCTCGTGGCGTCGCTAAGACGCCACTGGAGCCGCGGCGAGCCTGCTCGCGGACTTTGTTTCGTGTCCCTGAGGCCCGACGACTTGCGGCTTTCCATGTTCTGGTTGGCCCCGCAAGGTATGTACGTCAAAGATCGACATTCCCGAGAGTATGCGCCGGAGTCAGCGCACCTCTCTCCGCCCCGACGAAGGTCAGACAAGTTGATAGTACAACATTGCCAGCGGACTGTGGCAAAGTGGCAGACACGTCTGGTCACCGGGGGGCTCGTCATCACGCGTACGGGGAGGGAGCTATCCGTAGTCGCTTGCCGTGACACACGAGGGCGCGTAACGCACAAGCGTCCTTTCCGAGGATCGATGTCGCAGTCATCCATCGCAAGAACACTGACGCGGGGCTCGCTCGAGTGAGCTGAACGACGTCAACAGTGTTCGTTTACGTGGATACTACAACAGTCGATGCAGGGAACGAGCTCGGTGGTAAGCCCTGCGAGCACTCAACAAGATACGAATGAGTAAAAGATGAGGTGGGTTGTTTCAACGCATTGCTCACCGTTCTATAGACGATCTTTTATACTTCTAGGGGGAGGGTCGTGCATCTTCTCATATCCGAGCGGCCCGAGTCTGGCTCTGCATTCTGGAACGGACCGTGATCAGAGATTTGATAGAAACGATACAATAGCTTGCCACTCGTGGTTGACCCACAAAAGGCTGTAGAATGATACTCCACGCTTGTTTCGTATGACCCTATGGTCCTGTCCCCGAACCACCGTCTGATTAATTAATAGGTCGAGGTCTGCTCCGAATACACCCAACGGGGAACTCGAAAATATGTCGAACACGCGCAAACACGGCCGTGGTCACAGAACCTGGGGGGGAAAACTCCGGTTGTTCGGCACAAGACAGGTCGTTGGCGAAACTGTCACTTGGAAAAGGCACTCGTTGACAAATACTGCAGCTGCGGCGTGGACAACCTTGTCGACAAGTTCGGACTGTGAAATCTTTTGGGTGTGTTCCCCGTCCGTTGGGAAGAGAATTCGAAATGCTTTTGACGTTATCCACAGTGCGATCGTTGAGCACGGTGGCCGCGTTGGAGTGGAGCCAGAGAGGCGTGACCGCGGTCCACAGGCTGCTGCTGTTTGGTATGTCGCCTGGCGTGACGGGGTTCCCCCAGACGGTGGACTTATGGAGTGCGTCGAGAACGCGTAGCCCACCTCTGGGTCAGGGACAATACGAGGGGGGAACAGGGCGACAAAAATCCGCATCGAGAACGCCGCCCACAAGCAAGATATTTCGTTTGGACAAGCCCTATCGATCAAATACAGTCTGGTCAACAGCAGTCAACAGAAGGCCGCTTGTCGCGCCCACGAGGAACGGTGCGGTGGGCATGCCTAAAGATTTAACTGTTGAGAGGTAAATTAACTCAATTGTCCGACAGCGGCCAAGATGACGGGTAGCCTTCAAACCCAAGCCAACGGTAACTATACCATCTGGACGTATAGCGAGTGTGTAGGCTGTGCAGACCAGCCTTGTGTGATTCGCACTGGCTTTGGCCTAGACCCTGACTTCTGTCAGACGTTACAAATCCGTCACTTGCATGAGAGCGAAAGCATGTCTTCTTGGTGAAAAAAACTCACCAAGTCAGATATCTGTATCCTTTCTCGTTGTTAATTGTGATGGAGCACTATATTTGTCTTGCTGGCTCTCATCGCACCTACCAATACCACATCGCATAGCGTCGTAATCGTACGACATCGTTCCTTGAGATTGTTCCTGGCGCTCTCGGTGATTCACCTACCAATACTTACAACCAGCTCAGGGGGTCTATAATGTACTAAAAAGGTCAGAGTCTCCAAGACAGGCCCCCATTCTGATTATTTGATCGAGAATGTGACCGTTGACTTGAAACTGAAATAAGGGGAAATGATCACATGTCCGCCCATACAATCGATACAACCGAATGTTCGGCTAAAAACAAGCCTGTGATGCAATATATCCTGGAGTGATTCTACTCAACGGCGATAATGCCCTCTCTCAGGAGTCTCAGGAGTCGGTGCTGTCATTGAGCCACACGATCGTTCACTTCCGCGCCACTTACGAAATGAAACTTGCAGCATGCTTGCCTAGAATCATGGATTCCTGGTGCTTCACGGCGAGGGTGTGGAAGGTGTCTTACATACACAACGCACAGACCAATGTCATCCAGACTGGAGCATGCCGTTGGAAAAACATAAAAAACATAAATTCAGGCTAATTCAACCTGCCGCGCCCATACTCAATAACCTTCTAATTTTTGCGAGCAAGGGACCTACATAATTGCTGGGGAATATTCCTTTCGTTCCGTCATTCGAATACCCTAAAATTGTAATCAGTCAATCATCATCATTTAAATGAAAGGGCAAGTTTTCTCACCTTCCCACCATCCGTCGGCGCGATTTTGGCCGCCATATGGCCCAGAAGAAAGCTCAAGCGTTTCTCCTTCTTTGATGCTAAGCTCGTCGGGGCCTTGGGCTTCATAATCGTATATCACTCGCACTGGCACGCAATCCCGCTCATAGATCGGTCAAGGCAACAGCGGAAAGATGCCTACCGAATTGCCCAGAGGCCTGTGGTCGCTCTGAGCCTCCAGAGAGCTCGAGGGATTTTACGTCTGCGGTCTCAAGATAGGAAGCTGGGACGAGCCCTTTCCCACCGTGATTGTCAGTCACCTTGACCCAGCCGGAACCATCATCTTCCTCTACGACATGAACGATCGTTCCTTCTATAGAAGATATCAAGAACCGTGTATTCATAAGGTGGCGCATGCTGATGAAAAAAAAAGTACTTGCCGGAAACACTCAGCTCAAACGGCGAGGATGCTGAGAAATCAAAGACGACACGGGCTGATGGATAACCATGCGGTGCGTCGACCCGCACGGACGAGGACGGCGGTGAGGTTTCTGCGACGTCATCGGCTGCGGAGGAGTGGGAACTGTGTCTTCCAGAAAAAGCCACTCGAGGGTCCTCGTTGCTTTTTTCCTTCCGGGATATCGTCGATGAGGTCCTAGACGGCGATTCCGAGATCTTGTGATCGCCACGAACGCTGGTACATTCCGCGGGTACCTTTCAAGTATTCACAGAAGGGTAAATATCGAGGAACAATTTCCCCTACCTTCAGTTCGCACTTTCCGTGAACTGAAAGTCCACACGCCCTGCACGTTTTTCCGAGTTTGTTCAGTCCCCAGATCGAGGTCTGTGGTTCGTAAATATTCTGGATGCTACAAGCCACTGAATGGGCTCATACCTTGCAGTAACCACACGTAGTGGGAATGGAGAATGACGAACTCTTGAAATCATGCGGACTGGAACCACCTTCGTCATCTGAGAAATAAATCCCTGCGTCAAACTGGGACACTCAAAACATTACTCCAACCGACCACCAAGTGCTGCCGCGATGGTGTCTATTTCTGTGCGGAAGACGAGCTCCGATGTCGCCGAGAACGTCACTTGATGCTGGGTGTCCAGATAACCCTGCAGAAAATATGTTCGCTATGAATATGTACCACTGACAATAGAGGTCAATACATTCACGGCATCGTCGATGTTCCCAAGCGTGTTGTCTGCGGAATAGGAGGCAATCAAATTGGAATACTTTTCTACCTCATCGCCTGCCGCGGTGTGAGTCAGGTTTCGTGTCACCGGGATTCTCTCTCACGTTTCGCGCCGAGGTCTGATTCCAGCTCCTGTAGCTTCCCCCGCGAACGAGCAAGCTTGTTCTGGAGAAACACCTTCGGGGAAGTTTCAAGACAGATTTCACCCTGGGAGAATGTCAATACACCAATACAGTCGACGGGATGCGACAACGATAACTCACGGTGTCATAGTGACTTGTGCAGGGCTCAAAGCTCCAATCACCAGGTAAAGTAAATGGTCTAATGTTAAGATCAACAAATAGATTCTGGTCCTTGTGAGGTTGGATTCCATCGAGTGCAACAGTCACGGAAGCAAGGCGATCCTTCAGTACTTCTTGATGTGATACCTGTATCGTTTGCGCTTGAAGCAGAACATTGGTGCAATTCTCCACGAGTCGGGTTTGCAGCTCCTCTGAAATTGTTGTCCCTAAGGGAGTTTTAAAGTTGAAAGGATATCGCTCACGGAAACTCTGGATGGTGAATGATGGATTTAGCGATCAGAAACCGAAAGCTCAAGATAACATCACGCACATCCTCGAGATTAAGCAAATCTTCAGTATAAAACTTACCTTTGACTCTATTAGCAACTGCGATGGAAACAAGGTACACGCTACAGGTGGTCAGTCCGCGATCTTGACGTATGAATAAATAAGCTTACTTCTTGCTAGTATGCATGTCATCTCGGTGTTGTTCATACTGCCGCGCCACACGGTCAGCGTGCCGATCTTGTTGAACCTGACCCTACGAGTAGTTTCGCCACAATCACATTAAACAACATTCCGGATCAAAATACCTGCTTCTGACGGTATACATCGACCTCGGCACAGCCGCTGTCGTACTGAGAGGAAGTCAATATCGTTGAGGCTCCGCCAAGAGATGACTTAGAGGAGACCTTCCTTTTGCTTATTCTACGACAACAGATTAACTCATTCAGGGAAGAACCTCTGGGAAGAAACCTCTGGGAACACGAACTTTCAGCCGATCCTGATAAATGCGTTCGCGTTCTGACAACAATTTTTGGTAAAATTGTGATTGCTGCAAGACGCGTGAGCTCAGTAGCATCCAATGAGCTGCAGTAAGCGGCCCGAACCTTTCTCTTCAAGTTTTCATTTCGGCGCTCTAATCCTTTCAGGGGCTCTGTGACTTGCGCTGTGATCGTGTCAGCTAGTTGGACATGGTCCTGGGCAACTTTTGACATCGATGTAATGATTTGAGCATAGGCGTTAACAAATGTGCTAAACCAAAGCTAATCTATGAGAAAATAACGGGATATAAGAAGCACCCACTTTTGTTGGACAGTGCTGTCAGAACAGGGTTTCGTGGGACTGTCTCCCGCAACAAGCGATGTGGCAGTCTTGTTTTTCCTTTCTGTAGCCTTCTTTACCAGAAGCTGAAGCTTTGACGCATATTCGCGTTCCAGCGCTGCTCGATCACGGTAAATGTCGTGAATCTGAATAAAGATGCTGAACATCCCACAGCAAGTTTCCACGAACGAACTACATACATCGTTAATTAGCCCAAGATGGGCATCAAAAAGACCAGCGATACGATCCACTTGGTCCTATCGGCGAGGTGTTCAACTTCCGGGTGCAACAGCGAAGGAACACGTTTTACTGGGAGGTTTTGACCGTAGCTCTCGACCTGTTGCATTACTTTGACAAGTCAGACTGTGCTTCGTATGTGAGGCCTTGAGAGTTGAGTGTGGCGCTGACAAATCCATACAATGCTATCACGTGTAGCCCTTCAACCTTGTCCGTGAACTTGCCTCTCACTCTACCAACACTCTAGTAACAATGTTAGCACTCGCAAACGCGCGACGACCACGAATATATTCTCGAATGAGAAACTGAGTTTGATTGCGCCGAACTCGGGCGCTGCTTCAAGTGACATTCTGCAGCATCTCAGTCGCTGATCTCCGTGGAGAGCACACAGTATGTAATACTGACGTTACTGTTCGCTGGTTCTATTGTACAAAGCAGGCAAGTACCATCGTAATGTCCACACTAACTCGAATATGGGTGTCTCTATTCGGGAGCCCCATGAGAAGGTTGTGTCGGTGAGGCTCTGTTTGCTGAGAGAGGCATAGTATGGCGGTGATCAAAGGTGACACGAATTTCCTCGAGGCCCAGGCCCGGCGTGGGTGTTCAAAAGTAGTTAAAGCCACTCCCGAACCTCGCGACGAGGCGATGAAATAAACCGAGAAGCAAACTTTATTATAATTATTGCGGGGACTTACATGCCTTACCTGGCGACAAGGAAAATGCGTTCACGGCGCGGAGTGAAGGAGGCTGTTAAGACGGCAACGAAAAACATGCCCGCTCGCCATTGCCCAATGCGCACAGGTCCGCAGTTCTCGGCTGGAACGCACTGAAGGCTGACCCTGCTGAGCGAACACTCGATGAAAAAAATGGTTGCTACTGTGGCATTCGGGCCACTCGATGCGTGTTGGCGAGAGCTACTATAGGGCTAACACCGCGGTGTTGCGCCGTGTTGCGGGTACGGACCGCGCATACGTCGATGACCCTGGTCTGAGCTAGCAGACCCGTGACCATATGTCTCCGGTGTGAACTCGGGCAGGCCAGCAGACGGACATCACCGATCACGGCCGAGAATCAGGAATATCTTTTTGTCAATCCCGAATTCGATCCGAATCCGAACCATGTCGTTACCCCCAGCTGGCCAACATGAGGCCCGCCCTCCGACTCAAACATGGCAGAAAATCAGCCTGTCATCGGCTAGGCCGATTAGGCACAGTTTCGGGGTGGTGAACAGCCTGAGGTGTTGCAACGGCAATCCATTGGCGAGATGCGGGCTTGTGCATGTGCGAGTAGTGCGGCGATGTTCTAATCGGTTGGTTACAGGGAGGAAACCAAGCACGGGTGGGAGATTAGTAAGTCCATTGAGTCTTCCGACCGAGTTTGTACAATACAATGATGGATAAAGAGCAGGCAAGACAATTACTCTTTGCGCGACGGTCGTCCTCTTCTCGCGAGCAGGCGGACCGTGGCGGCTGTCAGGTTCGTTCGCAACCGTGTTCCGCGCGAGTTCCTCATGTAGCCCTGCCCTGGTTCGTGCTGTGGTGATTCCGTCATCGTGAGATTCAGTACTACCATCATCCCTCTCGCCCCGGAATCAGTAGTAATCATGCTATGCTGGCACTTATGATCCCTTCCGGGTCGATCTCCCGTTTCAGCACAGCAATGCGTTGTCCCACCATAGGTGAGGTAAAGCTTGTCTCTAGGTATAAAAGGCACCTGAAACGATGCATGGAGGATTGAGCTTGCCGGCCTCGACTGTCCCAGTTGCTCATAGTCCATTGCCCTTCCCTCCCCTCCCCTCACAATGCACCAATTTTCCGTCATCTTCACCTTGTTGAGCATCATCTTTCTTTCGGTACTGGCAGCGCCATTACCGTTGGATCGGTCACTCGACAAACGGCAATATTCTGGTTCTGGGATAGTACGTCAACATCTCGACCCTCTTCGATGTTCGGATGCTGACCATTGGGACTCAGGGAACATGGTTCTACGACAGCGTCAACGAGAGTGCATGTAATACCAGGAACACTGACTACGAATCCATTGTCGCCGTGTCAGTCCAGATATTTAACTCACAAGTTTTTTGTGGCCAAGTAAGTGTCCTTTCACGTTCGATACCAACCTCTCATGTCGTTCTTTAGACGGTCTGGATCTATGCGAACGGGCAAACACAATCCGCCACTGTGGCTGATGCATGCGAGGGTTGTGGCCCAGGTGATCTCGGTATGCCTACACTCTAAATTCTTGCCCGATTCAGTTTCTTATCACTGTCCAAGACATGTCCATCGGTCTGTTTCAGAACTTTGCTAGTCTGGACACCGGAGTGATAAACATCAACTGGGGAGTGGATTCCTCCTGAGTGCATCGTTTTCCATGCATTGGTCTTCCTCTCGGGATCCTGCGGGTCTCGTGAATGATTCACGAATAGATGATTCGTGAAGCACGTCGTCAGGATGTGTTTGCGAATCGAAGCGTTTTGGTATGTATTATTCGGGCTACTATATTTGTTACGCCTTTTTCAAAGGGATAGGCTCAGGCAAGCCTCTACTGTAGCCCTGATGCGAATAACGATTAATTAGAGGGAAATAGAATCATGTCGTGTATCTTAGACACCTTTCTTACGACCGTAGTTTGTTGTTTTTCAGCTCTCTTCCCAATTCAAGTCAGTTTGGATTTGCAAACAATGCGTGGACAACTTCGAATTTTCGATATTTTGATCGCTTCGCTTGTTCGGACGCCACGGACATGCGCCCATTGGCAGGCTCCTTTGATGGAACTAGCTCGAACTAGGTTTGCATTGTCACACATTAGTATTATTATAGCGCCTCTTTATGTCCAACACTTCTGTTCGCGACATGTGGACCAGAAAGACAGCGAGTAGCGTCGTTCCCGAACTGGATTACACTTGAATATCTCCTTCCAGCTTCTAGTAGCCCTGAAAAATGAAAGACAAGTCACAACGCATACCACAAAGGGATTACCATTTGGCGCAATCGCTGATAATATCACTGATAATCAAAGAACGGCGCTCATCGGGTGGGATGCATGTTCCCCATATTCGACCGTTTCTCCATGCGGTTAGCTCCGAGATGAGTATGGCTGTGGAAACGGGGTTGGAACAATCATTCGCTGATCAAATGCGGAACGGTCCGATGGAGATCACGGTGATTATCTCGCAAAGACGACGTCGAGGAACTCCCAGAGGCCGCAGACGCACAAATTGCACAAATGATCATGGCATCGACGCTTCGTTGTGCCTCGCACCATCCCCCTGCCCCGCTCTACCTTCCTCGCTCGAGGGCACTCTCATCATTCATATAGCAAATAAGGCATGCGCCACCCTCGGATAGTGTCAATGGCGTGCTCAAGTGCACTCTATATGAACATCAATTATTCGAAGCGAGTGACTCATGTCACCTCGTTCTCACCACATATATAGGAAGAATTTAATCTGCTTTCTACGACCGACGTGTTCATTTGCGCGCAAGGTGGGCGTGCAATTTCTGTCTTCAAGTATGGTCTAGGCTCGTCTAGGCTCTTCTCCTCCCCGCGGGCCTGGTGGGTCTGGGTGTGATCATTGCGCTACAGCAGAGGGATGGGAGGGATGGGAGGGAACCCCTGCACTACTTATCTCGGAACCGGGTCATCTCCTCTCCTCTGGTTTATATCCTTGCTTTCTTAAACAGATCAGGGGGTTAACCCATAGCTCTCCAAGTCAGCGTACCTTCCCAAAGGGTACGTTGTGGGTACCATCTTTTCCGCTACCGTGGATTCGACCGCACCATGTTGTGTTGGTACCCCTGTTGATCAAATCAGCGAGGAGCTACGCTTGGAACCTGTTTGCCTCGAATCTCCAGTAGGGTGTGCCGTGCGCTCCATCTAGGAATCAGAAACGCACATCCATGTGTTGCGCCTGATCCGAGGGCTTCGCGCCCCGATTTCTCGGGTAACGTTGACGAAGCCCATCAAGGTTCCTTTGCAGGCTCTGCGTTCGGTCATTTGCAAGATGTGGTTGCATCTCCCTGGAATTTGCACTGTCCGATATGCATGGACAGGGCACGTTATAATTTTCTTTCTCGACTGTGAGGTCTGCCGAAATGGACGACGACTTACTGCCATGGCACGTTCATTACCGGTCACCTCCCGGTGCAGATTGAGAATTGGTTTCGACACCCTCCCCTTCCCGAAGGCACATTTCGAAGTGTTGTCGAAAGTGCGTTCCATGAATCCATCTGAAGCAAGGGCATGCATCAAGGAGCTCGAGCTGGTGCTGCTTCCCAAAATATCGCCCCTGCCTTGCTACCGACGCCGCTTCTGGAATAGAGTCTCTGGTGAACTCCAATTCATTGAGCGCCAAATTCCCACGATTCAACAAGCGAAAGTTACTCCTGCGTAACCCGTCGCGCTAGAGCATCGATAACAGTGTACGCACCCTGTGGATGATCCACTGTTCTTCAAATGATATTCAAGAGCCTTTGAACATTAGATTCCGTGTGTTGTTACAATCAAAATGCAGGGTCATGTACAAGTGAGTAAGTCGTGGCAGTAGCGAAACGCAAATGCAGCCTGTCCTAGTAGTTGCGAATGAACGCACCGACGTCGTAAATGTCGTACAGAAGAAGAGGAAGAATCAATGGGGATGGTACCAACGGATCATGCACAAAAAAAGATCAGTTTACATCAAACGAATATTAGTGTGCTTGGGGTGATCATAAATCACCCAAAAGTCCAAAACGAAAACGTCAAGAAAGCTCGCTCATGAAAAAGCGAAGTAGATGACAGCCAACGCAACGCTGAGAGACGTGCCTAAGCTCGGAGCATGTTTCTGCCAGGCAGCGCTTGACTGCGTTGACGACGGAGTAGTAGAAGAAGTCACGACGACAACGGTAGACGTATGAGAAGCTGTTGATTGACTCGCTGGTGCCGTAGCAGGCGTTGGCGACCCAGTTGCGGCCGCCGGGGAAGAGCCGCCAGAAGTACCAGGAGAATCTAGGTTTCCCGAAGGCGGGGTGGAGGTGGGTGGGGATGCGGGTGGGGACGTCGCACCTGGTGAACTCGACGGTAGAGCAACCGAGGTCGACGAAGATGCATCGTTAATAATCGTGAACTCGGGACTTGCGTTACCGGAATCGCCGAACACTGTACCGAGTGTTGAGTATGGGGCATCATGAAGCACCTTGACAGCGACTTACAGACAACGATGTAGTCTGTCCGGGTGGGGACATTAGGTACCGTGATCTGAGCTTGTCCGACGGAATAGTTGAGGTTAGTGGCAAGAGGGGAATCTTGAAAAAAATGTTAGCACAAGCTGGTAGTAGCCGAGGTGTTCCGAGTACATGCAATGCTGCTGGAGCAACGTGCACGTACGGGGATGGACTCCCACAGCAACTTTGAGTAAGACGCTTACTTAGCATGAGGTTCTCGCTGTTGTTGTACATATAGCCGAGAACCAACATCCCGCTCGGGTTGGTCTGGTTCACCGGCAAGCCAGTGGTCTGCCTGCAGAGAAAGGAGAATGAGTGTACATTCTCTCCCTTGGAGCTGAAGCAGGTACCAGGTCACCGTTTGCGTCTGCCCAACATTCCAGATGGTGTTCGCTGTTGGACTGGTGATGGGCGGGTCAACGACATCCCTCGAGAGCAGGGGCAAGGCCGAAACAGAAGAAAGCAAAGACGTTAGGAGGAGGACGTATCGGATGAACATGAGCATCTCTCTTGACTGTCCAGAGAGAGAGGAAACCCTTCAGGAAGAGCTTCACCGGAGAAGGAAGTTGGTGAGCCGTGCCGTTATAATGGGGAAGCCGTGTGAACGTAGGGCTGTATCCGGCAAACGTGCCTTGTGGACAATGATCATATGTGGGATCCTCGGCGTACGAGCCAGCCTAACCGAACGTCAGCTGGCGTCAATACTTGCATTCCAGGCATTCATACTTGTCCCGTGCACAGACACGTCAATCACCGGCGATTCCATCAAGAAGCCTTGCAAAAATAGTCTGGAATCAGGTCGATCGTCGTCTTTCTGTCCATGCTAGGCTCTCCACTACCCACGTTTGCCAAAAACGAACACAATGGTCCTACTAGTACAGCGGCACCGAGGCTAGTCTTTCAGCCCTCGCAGAGCGAGCTGGCCTCATCTCCTCGACCGAGCGGGTATTGAAGCCCGTTTTGACCATTGATAACGGAAATGACTGCCGCATGGTATGCTTCACCCCCCCTCTCCTCGATTTCCACACTCACGCCGAGTTGAACAGGGCTGAAATCTAGGCGATTTACTCCAACTTCGCTTCTCAAGGTAAAGGCTTATTTGGCATATATTTTTGGCACCATCTTTCAAGCGGTAGATATGTCGCCAACTTGGCAGCAACGGAGTGGCAGATACAGTGGCAGCCGTGGGCAATAGATATGTCAGACGGTTCAACGTAACGCACGCAATCGTTTCAACTTCACATTCACATTGTAACTTGTGATCATTTCTCAGTCGGATGAGGGACCAGAGTGGTATTATTCTCATCTAGTTTCCCTCCATTCATTCATAACCCTGTGTCATATAACAGCCTTGTGGTTGCCTCAGAAGCAGGGTGCCAGCTCATCGTCACAACGTCCCACGTCGCTTCTGGCGACCTACAACTGCTCCCCATCACACTCTGTAGTCTGACTGACGGGCGCCGGTCTTCACTTCCTGTAACGACCTCTATTTCAGTGTGTGAGGTGAGATGCTGAGGCTGTGTACGTATTGGCAGGCCCTTATCAGAGGAGTACAGTCCCAGGAACACGAGGTACTATCACTTCATCCCTGAAACATGAGGGTCATGTCACTGTGGTCAATTCAAATGGACGAGTCTTCCGCCGCCCACTTCCCTTATCCTATAACTTGTACCAAGTTAGTACTAGTTGCAAATATCGCCTGCCACGACTATCCTTTGCATTCATTGCTACGGCATTCAATCAATCATTCACCGCTGCCTTGCATACCTTCCATTCCATCAAGAGCGGTCCAGCTGAATGCTTTACGCCGAGCTACCTCCCTGCCACCAAACACCGTAGTCCGGTCGAAGCTTGGACTCAAGATCGCAGACTGCCACCCTCTTGCCTCGTGTATCAAGACGAAATCCGCGGGGGCTCCAATGAATGGTACGAGACTGTCGGCAGCACACCCTTCAGGGCGACCTGCATCCTTCATGACCCCAATAACTTCCTTTGAGGTAGTGGACACCGAGCGCTTGTATTGTCCGTCAGTTTAGCCTAAACAGGAAACCAGGCGTTTAACCACGACGTTACCACGTACCAGAAGTTCCCTCCATCCACGCTCGGTTCCGACCTGGAATAGCCCCACTTCCAGACACGTCAACGTCAGCGGGTCGAGGTATCCTTGAGGCGTGAATGCATTCTCCACATTATTCACGCTTAGTGCGACATGGATGCCGTGATCTCGCCAGATCCTGGCAACGTCAAGAGTCCGTTCTGCGAGTGGAACACTTCGGGTCCCATCTGAATTGGGTCGACCCATCATATAAATATCGCTCTGCGGCAAGGAGACAATTCCCAGGGGGAACTCATCCAGTTCACCGCGAAGCCTTGACCACTCTTCCGGTGTGAACATGCCAAGTCTCGTAGCGTGGCCGATAGCTACACGCCGATTCCCAGCGCTTGTCTTCGTCCATCCCACCTTCCTCATCTGACGAAGTGTTTCCCATACCATCGCTTCTGCGTTGACGTCAAGGTTGTAATCGAGGTGAAAGTCGGCGTGGAGATTATATTCCTCGGCCAGCTTGAGGATGTGTGCAATGTTCTTGTGTGCGTGCCCCCGGGATGGTTCGACCCATGGTGCAGACCCAACAACCGATATCCCATCACATGCGAGAGCAGTCTGGAGTAGCTTGAAATTATCCCCTGCTGTCTCTGCTGTGGCTGATGGATACAAGGCTTCCTGGGCAAAGGCTGTAAGAGCTCTGGGTGTTAGACTTTCAGCGAGGTGTACTACTTGTTACCCACCCACGATCTGAATGTCGCACACCCCTTCCCACTCGGACTTGACTTTCAGTCCGGTGTCTAGACATACCATCCCAACGGTTGTATCAATTTCGACGTATGCTCGCATCGCCGTGACACCAGCTTCCACGCTCTGGCGCACGAGTCGGGTTGCACGAGCGTGGAGATCAACCAATCGGTCTGGGAACCTAGCCTTGATCTTGTTGGTCACCTGCAACGCTTCGGGAAGGGAGCTTGCGGAGGCAGGTGAGCGCGTTGGACTATCAGTATGGAGTGTGATCAAGCTCACCCTGTGAGAAGCGGATCGCACTGGTCCATGATGAAGCACTTGTCCAGGTGAATATGCGCATGACACAAGCTAAGGAGAACTTCTAGTGTTCGCTATGAGCTGGAAAGTTGCTTACGACGGTAAAAGAGTTCCGCCATTGCCCTGAATGGTAGTCGAGCGGCCCGTCGCTACCATCGGAGGCCTAACTTGGTTACCGGAAGGAATTATGTCAAGTACGCGCCCGTTGACACATTGGACATCCCAGAGCTGTTTTGCCAGAGAAACATCTTCGTATGCCAAATGAACGTTGGTTATGAGTGTTCGCTCCCCATCCATAGCGTTAGCCAATACGTCGAACGTGGTACAAACCGTAGATGAAGGCTGGGAAGGAGGGCCGTTGGTCGTTCGGCGCTAGCGATACCTTGACACGATGGAGTTGATAGCAAAGGTCAGTGACCAGAACATTTTCTGAGATCGTCACCAGAAATAGGTGAGAGATACATACAGCCGAGAACAAGAGATGGGAACAACCGTCCATTAGTCACAAGAGTAATCTCGAATTCTCAAATCGACCCAGAGGTCAGTGTGTCAAGATGTAGAACTAGGTTACAGGAAGAACGGGTGCTGGGTATCACCGAATCAAGATGCCAAAGTTTTCCGGAACCATTCCGCTGTTTGTGACAGGGTGCCTTCAAACCCTGTCTTGATTTCATCGTAGGCAAGATTCGGGCGACATGCGAAACCATGAACAGTTCCTGGGTTATGGATCAGGATTAGATATGAAATAAACGAGAACCAAGCTCACCCTTGTAATCCACGAACTCGTAGGGAACAAAGTCTGCCTTGTCTTTGCGCGCTGCAAAAATTGCCTCAGCCTTCGAGCGCATGGCTTTGGAGAAGGCCATGTCCTCTGGTCGAGAGTGTCAGCTCATGGTAGATCAAAAGGAGTAATCTTGGACCAACGTTCAGCACAAGCCCATGCAGTAGGTACCTGAAGCCGAAGTTGCATAAACAAATCAAAGTTAAAGCAAGATATACACCTACATCGATGGCTTCGATTGATGCCACCGTCAACGCAGAAGGGTGACAGAGCACGATGCTGTCGAGAGTTTTGAAAGGCACGAGACGAGCGGCAATGCCACCACCAAAGCAATACCTGGTGCTCGATAAGTATTCCTGCATGTTTGTACGGATAACATTGCCAACATACCCCACAGCGCCAAGTTTGTTGTATTTGTTCTGCTCATAAACGTTTTTGATGAACTAGAAGAGAGTGAGCTGGAGACGTCAGGTCCGCTTGCCAGTGAGTTGGAACATACCTCGGCAGCACGAGCAGTAACGACGGATGGACGTGCGCGGTAGAAGAGTCGAATGTTCCAGACAATGCGAGCGAACAAGCGGAACTTGTCCCACAATGGCCAGGGACCAGGATGGTCTGGCATCAACTGGGCCTCCATGCCGTCTGGTTTGAGCGTAGGCTGACCTGAAAGTGGCACATATGAGTCAAGAGATCTGGGAGCGAGGCTTTGAGAATGATACAACCATCGAATAAATCAGGGACCCAGACATCACAAGCAAGCACGTTGGCAATCTTGTCCGCAATGAGCTTGCTGTTTACAAGCTCGAGCCCAAACGCATCAGTGAGGAGAATAACACCGAATGTTTTCGACCGCGGCGTTGGCTCGGAGACTCCTGACACAAAGTAAGTATCCACACAACCCACCATTTTGACAGTTCCCGAGGGGGTTCCGTCAAGAATGGACCCTCTAACGCAGTCTGAACAACTCATCACAATAGCAATGGATTCAGATGGAAGGCAGGTGTCTCTGCCTACTGTATTGTCGTTGCGGCCTCAGATGGCGAACTTGGATGGAACTTCAATGATCGATCGGAGTAACCTTTTTACGACTGCGGAATCAAAGCGGCGACCCAGACGGACCGATCCGCATGGCGCCCTCTACTATCATCATGATGGGTCGGGATTCTTTTTCTATGATCAGAGTATATCAACTCGATGAAACAACTGATACCAAGCCCCCATGTTTCCCCAACGGAACACGCAGCAAGAAGACGACGAGGAACTGCGAGCCTTGGGCTATGCCCCAACCTTTCGCCGCGAGTTCTCCAACCTCTCGACGATCAGCTTCGCTTTTAGCATCATGGGCGTGTGCTCGAGCATTGCCAGCACTTTCAACACCCCCTTGCTTCTCGGTGGCCCTGCATCCGTTACCTGGTGCTGGTTCCTAGGAGCAACCAACTGCCTCGCTTTGGCAAGCAGTATTTCCGAAATCGTCAGCGCGTATCCAACTTGCGGAGGGCTTTACGGAGCCTCTGCTCGCCTGTGCCCCAAAAGGTACCGTGCAAGGGTCCGTCGCTTCTTTCTCTCCTCAGATAATAATATTCACCAACCGATTTATAAATTTTAGGTGGGCTGGCTCGTGGGCTGGCTCAACATTCTAGGTCAGACTGTCGGCTTGACGTCTACTGAATTTGGACTGGCCAACATGATACTCGCTGCGGTATCTATATCCACCAACGGAGGGATTTCGATCACTCCTGGAAAAGTCGTGGGGTTGACCACCGGACTGCTCTTTATCCACGGCGCACTTAACTCTCTGAAAACTCGACATCTTGCCTATTTCTCCAGCTCGTTCGTGTTCATCAACCTGGGTGCAACCTTCCTGATCATCATTCTACTTCTGGCAATAACCCCGCGATCCGAGATGCATCCTGCGTCGTATGTCTTCGGTGCTGAAGGACTTATCAACGGAACCGGTGGCTGGAACAACGGTGTCAGTTTTCTTCTTGGACTGTTGAGTGTCCAATGGACCATGACGGGTTATGACTGCACGGCTCATATCTCCGAGGAGCTCCGTCGTGCCGCTTACGCCGCGCCAGCTGCCATCATCATTGCAACAATCGGTACTGGGATTGCTGGTTGGCTCCTCAACATCGTGCTGATTCTTTGCTCGGGACCATTCGCCAATCTTCCCGGCCCCTCGGGGTCTGCATTTCTCGCGATCATGGTCCTGCGATTGGGAACTCGCGTTGCCCTCGCTTTGTGGGTCTTTGTTTGTATGACCGCGTTTTTCGTGTCGCAGACGTCCACACAAGCGATATCTCGCACCTTCTACGCATTCAGTCGCGACCGGGGCCTTCCCGATGGTGGATTCTTCGGACACATCAGCGCTTCCACGCAAACCCCACTTCGCGCAGTTTGGTTGACGGTCCTTGTTAGTGTCCTTCCTGGACTACTCGACCTAGCCAGCCCCACCGCCTCCAACGCTGTTTTTGCTATGACGGCCATGGCTTCAGACCTCTCCTACGTCATCCCCATCATCCTCCGACGCATTTTCCATTCCCACCCCGAAGTCAAGTTCAAACCAGGTCCATACTACATGGGCGATGGTTGGATTGGAGTCTTTGCTAATGTTTGGTGCGCACTCTGGACGGTCTTTGTCTGCGTGGTGTTTTCACTGCCGACACAAATACCTGTCACGCCAATAAACATGAACTATGCCTCAGTGATCACCGTGGGGGTGATCGTGACCTCGGGAGCCTGGTATCTGTTGAGCGCACATCGACACTACCATGGTCCTGTTTCTAATTTACCCTCTGAGGAGAAGAACGGAGATGGTGTAGAGCATGATGTTCCTGAGAAAGCCAGTGCCGATGGTGGCGTCGGAGAGGATGCTTGAATTTCCTTGGCGGTGTTACTACCTAGATGTTTCTGCACCACTCTCCTGGATTCCTCTCCCAGATACGTGTTCTTTACCTCACTATACTGCGACTTCACGTCTTTGCAGTTCACTTTTTTGAGAATTGATCCCATGTTTGTACTTACATACCACAGCTAAAATGCGAGTTATACAAGCCTGTACGATACACACAGGACGCCAGCAGTACTGCAGGTAGCCCGCCGTGCAGCTGTAGCTGCTCTTTCTGTGAAACCAAGTTGGCAAGCTGCCGGACCTACCACCGCTGCGGAAAGCGGAGCAAGCTCCAACGACGCGTTCAGACGTGTCATGACCGCGGCCGCGGCCGCAGCCATTTACCCATTCCATAAGAGAGCGGTAGCGCTGACACCCATCTCAGACAGCAGCCCTGCCATGTTCGCCACCACGCGTCTCCTGCTCTGCCCATACACCGAGGTCGATCTCGACGACCTGATGCGCCTCTGGAATGATCCCCGCGTCCAATCCCTCCTGACGACAGGCGAGCTCGCACCCCGCGGTCCGCAGCTCAAAAAAAGGCTCCGCACGCAGATGGAGAGCGCCGTGTTCGGCGCCATCGTCCGATGTTGCGACACGGGCGAGTTCATGGGCCAGGTCATGCTCCACGTGCCCGAGCGGAAGAACCGCGACGGGACGTACGGCGTCTGTCTGTCGCCCAAGTTTTGGAATTGTGGGTATGGCAGCGAGGTGACGGCGTTTGTCGTCGACTATGCGTTTAGGTGGATTGGGTTGCAGCGGTTGTCGTTGTCCGTGTTTGCGAGCAATGGGAGGGCGGTCGCGGTCTATGAAAAGGCGTGAGTACTCGCCACTTCAAATCAGGTCTGCCGCTGATAATTCGAGCGCTCAGAGGGTTCGTGATCGAGGGGCGAAAGCGGGCGTGTGTCTGGTCGAACAACCGGTGGGAGGACGTGCTCTTCATGGGCATCCTACGCGACGAGTGGATAGAGAAGATTTCCATCCTTGAACAATAACGAATAATTAAATCTATTTCACCTCTCAGATACCCAGACCACAAACTACCTAGATGTACGATTACAAGCGAACATGTATACGGTACAGGCAATGCAAGTCGAGAATGGATAAAGACGAGGGGTATCGATCAAGCCACGTCTATGAAATAGTCAGCCAAAGACTCCTGCGTCTCCTTCAACTTTCCAGACGTCGCCACCAAGGCACTTTCTTTGCACCACGGCATCGCATCTAGCAGTCCATGTGTGGGTATCTCGCGCTCTATAAACGCCTTCAGGATGCTCTCCGCGAGACTCAACCTTCCAATGACGTCCGCGTGCTGCAAAAGCAGCCCGTGCTTCCCCATATCCAATGTCGACCTCCAAAGTCCAGCCCATGATTGGTTGCACCGTACTTGGACACTGCCAGTACAACGTGGGTGGTGCTGCAGTATCGGGGGTTCGTTTGGGAGACGCTCACAGAGCCGACCGAGAGCATAGTGTCCAGATAGCAAGCGTATGCGATGCGTGCGCGTCAGCAGCTGGTCCGCATCCCAAACCTCGCGTCCCTGCAGCAACATGGCATGATACGCCAACCCGAGGAGCGAACGCAGATTGAGCCGCTCTGCCATTCCAATCGCGAGCGCCACGTCCTTGCTGGAAGTGATGAGGCGCTTCCACCGGACGGTGGCGGCCTCGAGAAGATCACGCTGTTCGCACAGCGACGCGAGCTCGGTGAGCTGTACCAGATTTGGCCCTTCAGCGTCGTCAATGTGAGAATGCATCGGACGCATGTATATCGCCTTGAGTTTGTCCAGGGCCCAGCTCTCGATGGCGCGGAACTCGTATTTGTGGGTGATACGCGCAAGGTTGAACAGCTTTAGGCTGATCGCCTTGGCAGTCATCGCACTCTCCAACTCGTGTGGTCTGTGATGAACATGGGGGTTTGTGACACCGCCAGGGACGCAAGGGTAGGAAATGTACGTACAGCGCGTACAAAGACCACAAAAGGGATCGAAACTCATCCGCAGTATCTCCTTGGAGCCTAATGGGGTTGTCGTCGCTCTCGCCCTCGGGCCCAACCGTGACGCCCGAGCTGTTGGTGGTGCTAGAGCGCAGGTCCGAGTCAAGGGAGAACATGCTCTCAAACGTCGATTTCTCCTTTGTCAGTGCTGAGCGGTGCACCTGTGTCGAGGGGCATGCTTGAGCACGGCTAAAGTGGCACAAGGAAGGAAAGAAGTGACCTTGAACAGTGTGTTTTCGACGAGGAGCACCGTGTTTCCATCCGAGTAGTAGTATATCGAATCCCTGGTAGGTATTGGGATAGAAAGTTGCAGTTGTAGTTTTGGGGTTGACGGGCTCACGTTCCCCGAGTGCATAAATGTGTTTGTGAGATACACGTCCGCGGCCAAGTGAGCCATGTTGTCACTTTGAAGAGTTTCGACGACGGGAACGGGGCGTAACAATGATCGAGTTCTGGTGGGAATCCCGTGACACTCGCGAACAGATAAGATCAAGATCTCACTACCGCCGCAATCGCGACCATACATTCATGTTATGTACCTGCCAGGAACACGGCCGACGCCAACCATACGCCTACTGTAGAGGCGACAAAAGGAAGTGACGAAAAGTAGGCGAAATCGTAGCGAGTTTCGCGACTGATAAGCGAAATAAGGTGCAGAAGACAGCTAATAAGAGAGCGAAAACAACCAGGAACGCATACAATAGCGGGTCCAACAGTTCAGAAAAGAGGGTGGAGTTCTAGGAAGGAAAGTACATGCGTGGACGGAACGCAAAGTTCAAATTCGTAGGCATACATACAAGGTGTGAATTGCTTTAGTGGCCCCGCCGCATACAGTGTAAAATGGATACGCTTGGCTGCGTTGACGAATACATTGCTTGCAAATGGCTTCCGAAAACGATTGGTTTTGAGTGCTTTCATCACGACTCGAGGGCCTTGAGCTCGGCAACGAGCCTCTGTAAATAAGAGCAGGAGGAGTCAGAGGACTTGTTGCGTAAAAAAGAAGACGAGGACCGACCTCGGCTTCCTTCACCAGGTGTGCTGGGTCAATATCACCGGCTTGTGCTTGTTGTCCAAGCTTGATACCGTACTCGAGCAACTGTTTCATGTAGTAGGGATTTATAATGGTCTCGTCGCTCGCTAGCAATGCCTTTGCTGGAGGAACTTCCGCTATCAAGAACATTATCAAAACACGGCAGCGTTCAGACTAATTACACACTCACGTTCCCGCATGGCCAGCCACTCTTGCTCCAAAAGTTCGGGTATCGTAGCTCTCTCCTTTGGATGCCTCGCCAAACAGCTCCTCATCCCGCGAATCACGTCGGCCCTGACAGGTTGCTTCAAGTGATCGAGCTTCTTGCGTTCTCCATTCTTATTCACCACGCTGGGAACGCTAAACTCCGGGAATTCAATCTCATGGGCGAGGTCGGGGATAGCTTTCATTTTCTGATAGACCGATAGATGCTGGAAAGGTGGCTGGCCGTAGACCATTTGGTACAAGATACAGCCCAGCGACCAAACATCGCTGGGTCGGCCAACTTTCAGACGCCGCATGCCCTCTGGTAGTTCGATGGCTTCAGGGGACATGTAATTGACCGTCCCAATCTAAATGCTGCTCAGTGATGCACGTCTTCATGTGGTTACAAGCTCCATACCTGGTGGTCTCGTTGGATGTTAGTAGTATCGTTCGCGATAGCATTGGCAATGCCGAAGTCGATCAGCTTCAATTGCCCTCGCACGAGCACGAAGTTGGCTGGCTTCAAATCCGAGTGCACGATCTTTTCCTCGTGTATGACATGTACCGCTTGCAACATCTATAGTCCGGTTTCGGTCACGGCAAGCAGGTAAAGGGACGGGCTTGAGCGTACCTGCTGCCAGTAATATGAAATCCACACCATGTTCAGGGCCTCCTTTTGTTGCTCTTGCAACAATTTCGCCAGATCAACTTCGCCACATTCCATCACCAACATCAGATGACCCTTGCCACCACCTGGTCCAGCCTTGACCTCCGAGTCAAAAAGTTGAATGATCCGGTTGTTTCCTTCCAGTCGCTTGAGTAACCCAATTTCATTCATATACCCGCTGATGGTCTCTGCGTCGGCTTTATCCAGGGATACACGCTTGATGGCGTAAATTTCGTTTGCCGCATTCATTACGCGGTAAACTCGGGAGGACCCGCCTCTACCGATGAGATCGAGACGTGCATATACTTTCCTGTTTACGACGATGTTGTGGTTCCGTACCGGGGCTGCGACGGGGGCAGCCGGTGCTGGGGGTGGTGGTGCCGGTCGCACGCGTTCCCGCTGTGCAACTTTTGCCTCCGACTCGCTGTCCACAGGCTCCTCACCAGCTGCCCAAGTTTTACCATTCTTCTGAACCCCGGTACCAGGCGTAGGCGCCAGAGTGCCACTTGTCGTTGGAGGTTCTGGAGCAGTCGGACTCCGTCGGTGGTATACTGGTCCCTGTGCTTGTGCTTGAGGTTGCGAGGGCTGCAGCTGGATGACAGGAAACGGCTGTTGCTGCTGTAACGACGACAGAGCCCTGCCTTTCGGCGACAAGCGTGCTGGAAGGTGTTCGACGGCGGTTGGAGATCCCGTAGGGGCTGGATCGAGGCTGAGCGTGCGGACGGTGTCCGAGTCGCGTCGATTGTGGGTGTAAACCGAGCGAAGATGAGCTTGCGACATGTGCGTCGGGGAGGGCGACTGGCGAGGCTGCTGAGCGGGAGCGTCGGGAACAGCATCCGCTATCTGGGGGCGTGGGTACTCAGCAGGGTGTTCTACATATCACGTAACTCGTGAGTGGAAAGATGACATTTGGGCAGTAAACTAGACGAACCTTCTCGCTCCATTGGCGCCCGTCGTACACGTGCAGAATTCAAGGCAAGGCTTGATCCCGGTCTTGAAGAATATTGATTCTGAGTAGCCGGCAGGGCTAAATGGCCCCCAGGAGAAAGTCGCTCTTCAGCTGGAGGTGGATCTGAGATGCAGAGTTTGAGAGGTGATTCGGGACATACCGCCAGAGGCATCGCTCAGGCTTGCGGATCGCCGAGGACGCGTACTACTCGATTGTGTAACAGGGGGAGCATAGTTCCGATGTCGAAGCGGGCCATTCACGGGCTGTGGCTCTTCTCCGCCTATAAACAGGCATAGTTAGCATACCACGCCTCCATTAAGATAGTCACAAACCCGTATCAGTTTCCTCGCCCGCGTAGTCGTAGGGAACTTCGTTCTCGCTCCCTTCATGTTCGTTGATTTTATCGAATCCACCACCGTATTTTGCACCCATCAACACACGGCCCGCCCGGCTAGGTCCTGGCATAATCTGCCGCCCAGGTTGCAACGGGGGACGCGACAAACCGCCAGTGCCTGATAAAGATGTAGCGTAGGCGCGCGGAGGTAGCCCAGAAATTGCGCGCCCATCGACCTGGCTCAGCGAGGCAGATCGACTGACCAGTCTGGGTGATGTTCGCCTTGCTGCACCGCCATCGGATGACATGCCGTCTGTGCCATCCGAAGATGTTATCAAGTTCTCCTTCTCTTCTTGAACATGCATGTCCCAATCACCACGTGGGCGAAGCATGATATCATCTCGTTCCTCGGCCTGTTGGGGATCTCGATGCTCATCGAGAGGTATGCGCTGCGGCCGGCCAAGTTTACGGCCGGTTCCGCGCGGGCCATTGGAGGTGGGGGCTCGGAGGGCAGATTGCGCAGCCGGCGTGAGTGCGGCTGGACCAGATGTAGCGCGGTGGAAGGATCGTGCGGAGCTTGTGGCGGTTAGGGAGTGGAGACGATGTTGGAGTTGGTCAGGAAGGGCATTGTGTTGTGAAGGATAGCTCTCGGAACGCGAGAGTGAGTTGCGACGGGGGTGATCCGGGGAGTTGAGTGATGTCGGTGAGGGTGGTTTGACATGGGCGTGCGAAGGGATATGAGCTGATGTTCCGGGAGGCGATGATAAGGGTTTATGTGCAAGAGGGCCATCAAACAGAATATCGTGAGGGGTGGGCGGGCTGGATTGATTGGAGCGAGAGGAACCTTTTGAGACGCGGACATAGTTGCCAGCGGAGTCGAGCTCGTAGTCGAATGAGAGCTCGATGATAGAGGAGTCATCTGATGGAGAAGTGGACGGTTGGCGGTTGTTCTTGGGCGCGTCGAGAGCGGTAGATGGGGGTGTGCGAGGTGGTGAGACGCGATGCTCGCCATGTGTTGGCGATATGGTGCGGGAGACTGTCGAAGGAACCATAGATCTGAAGTTGACTTGCGCGGATAGGAAGATTAGACACGAAGGGGTCCGAGAAGGCAGCACGACGACAAAAGACACGTCGGGAACGTCGACAACGGCGAGGGCGACTGCAAAGAACCAGCTAATTTTCTTTGTGTTCGACCTGCGACTCGAACAGACACGAGGCAGCTACGCGGTCACGTGGATGGTTGTAAAATCACTCCGGGACCGGCTATTTACTTTACCAACAACTGCCAACTCAAAGAGCAATAACCCAAGATCCGACGTCATTTCGTCACTTGGAAAGACATCCCTTTGGATCCGTTTGCCTGTATATCTGATATATCTGATCGAGGTGAGTCGCACCTAGAGTTATCTTGACCCCTTGTGTTTCACCAGCCGTTTCATACGGTAGGCTTGAAGCGCTCGCCCACAACGCCCATTTGTACATGAAATATCAATATTAATGATATACCAATCCTTACACACCACCCTAGGTAGGTAACTGCATTGGCCCTTACATTCGACGCTACAATCTTATCCGAAGTTAGGTTTTGATACTGTCCTGGCGCACTGGGTGATCACTGTGGAATGGTGAGGCACGAAGTACCCACAACTGAGAGGAATTTTTCCTGTCAATCTCGAGAAACTGGACTTTCACCCCGAACCTCAATGTCTGGTCATGGTGACGTTGAATTCTCTCAAGATAAAGACGATCTCCAGGACTAGCTCTGAAGTGTATCACTTATTGGTTGACAGATTAACCTTGGAGACCAGCTTAGAGCTAGATGCCAACATTGATGACGAGGATCATGACTCCACTAATCTCCAACTGGTGCCATCTCGTCTGAGAACTATTACGTATGGATCAAGAATGATGCCAGTGAGGTCATCGATCAGATTCGATCTTGATAAGACTGGGGTCATGGTGTGTGCTGCAGTATCTCATCCTCGATTGGTGCTTTCTGACTTTGTTCTCTCGAGGAGCTCCAGACCTTCCACCCCAACGTTCCCATGGGCGATGTCGAGGGGGCGATCAACAGGGTACCGGAAGCGAGAAATTCGATTGCAGTTCTCTCATAAAGTGTCCACGCAACCCTTGATACAGGCATTTTTGGGAAAGCCGCGATCACGTTAGATGCTGACTTGTAGGATCTTCAGCGGGCACCCAATCCTGTTATCTACCTTACTACCGCAACTTCCGTGTTGCCAAGCACGCGCCCACAGCCCAATCTCGACGCTAAAGCTGTGGTTGAATCCACTATTGATACGCCATCTGTTCCTGGACCCGTAGGGGACAGGTTTCCAAACCAACAATTGCGTGGGAAAAGGAATTCGACGGGCTGGGACTCCTTTAACACAAAACAACAATCATGTCTTTCTCAGCTGCTGATCCGTTGGTCGTGGAGGTCGTTCTGGCGAACAACAGCAACTCATCAGAGCCAGGAGGCTCGTCGAGGCGTTCAATTTCGTCCGTGTGCATCACACACGTCTCCAGTCAGCGCAATTGTGGCTGATGGGAAGTCATCTGCTCGTTTGCTTTTAGTCTCTGGCGCATTTGCTGCGTGTGTTCCCTCATCTTTCGATTGCGGCAATGTCAAGTGTGGCAAGCAGCCACCATGTTCCATTTAGTCAACGTTGGCGAAAATCGTGTTTTCTAGATGAAATTGGGCGGCACGAGTGCGTGGACAGTTGCAAGAGCAAGCTCGTGTTTGATTTTCAGCAGCGTCGTGATGCGAGAGAACGGTGACACGTGTTGGTGAAAATGACGATGATATGCATGTCGTTTACTTCGTGGTAGGTTCCGAGCAGCCGGGAATGTGGTCTTCTGCGGGGGAACGATACATTACGACAGAGTTACTCCGAACACAGTATCGAATCGCAACGAATACAGCTCCCTCGCTTTGGGTTATTCGATAAGCTACCCGACATGTTTTTCTACCTTACTATTGTACTTATGCACTATCCGACATCACGACGTTGACGTAGAGAGACGTTCCACCTCTGCCGCTACGTGTAAAACAAGCATGGCACCACACCTCGGGGCCAGGACTGCCCGGAGGGTGATGCTATAGTATATGAATAGAGCTCTCTGACTACTATTTACGAAATTATACATGAATCATTGGACCCGTTTGGGTCCACGTTTTTGCCATGTGAGAGTAAAGTGGGAGTAAAACGAAACGAATAGGAAGGGCCGTACCGTATGTAATATACAGCAAAAGGAACAGTGAGCAAAGAGGCAATAGTAAAGTAAAAAGAAGTTCGCTAGTTACCAGTCCGACTCCGGGAGAGGGTACGGGTTTTGCATCAGCCGCTTGACCATTGGGTCCCGAAGATCCACGACTGTCGAAACATACCCGTGGATGTTCCCTTGGATCGCGGCTTCGTGAAGGGCAATCGGATCCCCATTGCGGCTGTCAAAGAAAGCCTTGTATACCCTCTTGAGATGCAGCCACTCCAACCCATTCCTACAATTCATGAAACCATAATCCACCAAGACCGCGGGGTGCATATTGGACCTTTCATTTGTAGAGTCTTCTTGGCGGACGGACTGTTTGAGGTACCACACCGATTTCTTCCAGTCTCCTCCAAGCAATTCCCCGAGGTACCTATGATCGTTCGGCACCCCCTTGAAATGGAAGAGTCCAAGTAAGGCATGAGCACGAAAAGCCTCGCAGAACTCTTTGAAGGTACACGTGGTGATCAGTTTCCGGTACCGAGTGCCCAGCTCCAACTCCTCTTGATGCGATTTGCACGATGCGAATCCGAAGTCGACCCAAATGTCGAGCTCTGGGGGTGGTAACCCCTTTGAGAAAAGAAACACATACATCCCGTGGCACTTTTGTTCTTCCTCAGGTTTGCGTGCGATGGCGGCCTCAATCTCTTCCACGGAATCTAGTTCACTGCCTTCTGTGTATCTCCAAGCCGTGCTGATGGCCGACATGTCCCTGAACAGGGGCTGGCCTGCCAGTGCAACGATGTGCTGGTTTTGCAAGAACCACGGAAAGTATTCACCCCTCGACTCCTCTGGGAGCTTGGTGTATGTAGCCTTTATTTGATCCACCAACTCCCCACGAACACGCCAATTATGGATGGTCTTGGGTGGAATCCTCAGGTAGATGATGAGGCCTAGATGCACGTTGAGAAAGATCCCATTAACGAGGCCATAGACATACCGATATACAGGCTTATCAGTTTTGATTTTTCTTCGTCCGTGATTGCACGATCGAACCCATAATCTTCACATGTCTGGGGGTGGACGGGAAGCACGTCGTCGCGGGCTGCTCGCGCAAGATAGTCGGCGGTATTGATTGGACGACGGGGGTTGCAGTCGAATATATGATACACCCAGTCATAATCCTGGCAAGCAGTTGAACAATAGCAAACTTTTCGACAACCAGAACAGCGCTTGAGGTTGGCCTCCTCGTAGTCGAATGAGGAGCCATGACACCGGTGGCATGTCAGAACCATGGTTAGGGTGGTGAGCAGGGTACAATGATGGAAAGCGTGCAGCAGCGTTTAGGAGGCTTTTATTTGGTGGGGTCTCACAATTGTAATCTGGAGCAAAGTGGCCACACCTTACAAGAGTCGGTTGAAATACCGCGGAAGCAGCCTGTTGCTACTGGTAGTGGATCTTATTGGTGTTTACCTGCTTATCGCGTTGCATGTGTCGAAATTAGCGAGGGAAAGGAGAGCCCTCTCCTCTGGTGATTGTGTCGTATTTCCTGTGTTAGATCTACCACTGTGGTTTGATCAGCGTGCCAGGCTGCCAGCGCTCGCTCGAAGAGGTATCGAGGGTGATTTGCCCGGCGGGCGGCTACTTTCGCGGAGGTTTGCGGGTTGTCTAGTTAGACTTTACGTGTTTCACGGCGGGATAGCCAACGGCACCCGCTGGCACCCGCAGATTCCACTTCGTATGCATGGTTGGGTGTCAATGGTCATATGGTTGCGTCTCAAGGGCTCACACCACCTACAAAGGACATTTGTTTCTTCAACTTGTCACTTTGACTGTTCACCAACATAAACCCGTGATCAGGCTATCGCAGGTCAAGCCTCTTGGGGTGTGCCCGTGATGGAGCGTCGTGGATGAATCACACTGCCTATCCTATCTTTATCCCTCCCGTCCAATAGATCTAGGCACGCACGAGTCTGGTGAGCTTTTCGGACTCCCTTTGAGACCTCATCATCGTACTACCTCACCAATACAAAAAAAAGTCGGCACACATCGCAGACCTGAACAGGAGTCACTAGGTGAGCATCTCACAGGCCGCCGTCGGTCTCCTACAAATCCACGTCTCACACTGTGCTCATACAACGTATTACTTTAGGTATGGCATAATTCACGCAAACAATTGGTTCATCAGTAACGGCGCATCGTCCATTGACACATCCCGTTGGCAGCTCTGCCTGCGCGCTTCCCCCTATTCGTGCGCACACTCGCACTCTGAGCACTGGGCGGAGTGTATCGGTCAAAAGGTAAGATTCCTCGCATTTTTCGATGTTCATACCTCTAAAGTGACCACCCTAGGAAACCAACGTATCAACCATGTTATTGTCTTTCGGGTCAGAGGGGGCTTACGACAACCCGTCGGGAGGTATCATAGTGAGTGTTCGAGAGTGAACAAGTCCTAGGAATTTAACGACAATATTTCACGAACTACAAAACATCGACCAAGCTTGTGGTCCATACTACAATTTTAGTGTTACAAAGTTCATATACGCCAAATCCCGGAACCGGATCAGAGAGTGGAGAAACGCGGATTACGGGGCTTCCATGAGCCCCTACGTATCAACGGCAATTAACAAGGTCAACATGATATAATGATTCACCGGTGGAGACACATCAAGCGCTAACCGCTTGTGCAACTCGGCCCAGTTCATCCCTCTCCGCTGCCTCAGAGGGATCCACAGGAGGTGTTGCATCCCGATTACTTCCGGCGTCTGTGGCATCGGAACCCTGCAATTTCTCGAGCTCCTTAGCGACAAACTTCGCATGGCCACTGAAACTCATCGTGGAGTTCAGTGCGCCCCTGACGAGGGTTACATGTAAGAGGAGGTTCAAATAGGCTGAAAATAACACCTCACTTGACGATCCCATTGCGGTCAACGACGAACGTGATACGAGCGTCAGTCAGTCCCAACATCCCTCGTCCAATTTGGTATGCCTTGTGTGCAGCTTGGTCTGTATCGCTCAAGACAGGGTACTGTGTGACGTGAGCCATCCCGCCATGACTTGCCTTTTCAGGAGAAACCTCACAGGGAGCTTGTGCTTTTCGACAAACGCTTTCTGCTTCTCTACCGGATCAGAACTGACACCGACGACCAGAACGTCGGACCGCTTGTATATCTCATTTTCTGATACGCGCAGTGATTAGAGCATGGCGATTTCTCGGCATGAGAGAGCACAGACCAACTATTGCATCACGAAAGTGACAGGCCTCACGGGTGCAACCGTAGGTGCCTGTGAATCGGAAACGCATGAGATTGGAGATGGACTTGAAGCTTCCCCATGGAACACAGCTTACCTGACTCTGGATAGAAGAACAATGCGATCGGTTTTTCGATACGCTTTCCCTCCATCTCAGGGGGGAACTTGAACAACTCGCCGTTTGAATCCGGTATCGAGAAGGACGGTGCAGGTTTATCGATGAGTGGGTGTTGGGGGGCCATTCTGAGCGAGTTCAGAGATGTGTAGCAGGACTAGAGTGGTCAATGGGAAAAGGGGTCAGGCTGACCCAAGGCTAACACTATATTTAGGCAATGGACCATTGCGTATGTGGAGCTTTCACACCACAACGAAACAGTAGTATCATACCGGCTCCAACTTAGCTCCAACTCTAATTAAGCCGGAATAAGTGTGAACCAGATCAGATATCCGTGGGTCCCATCGGGCGTAGTCGTCGGCAAGGCTTTTCAGATATGAAGGGCCGGGAAGATCAGGTTCACTGTAACATGGAACCAGACTAGACTCACTAGTGATTTTCTGGCCCTGCAGTCACTGGGTGCGGGAGACTTTTCATTGGTCTACTAATCATTCGTCTCCCGGACCGATACTTTGTAGAGCCGTCGTCTCGGCAGGATAAAAGGAGAAGGTTCAACTTTCGCCATCATACATCGCCCCACGCAACGCGCAAGCTTGATATCGGGTAAGAATACAGTAAAACTATCATGGGAGGGGAGCATGAGAAAACAGTCTTGGTTGGATGGCACCTCCCAACTCAGGGTGGGAGGCCCATCTTCCATCTTCCATTGTTCAAGACCCACGTCACAGCCCCGGAAGGCGAAGACGAGGCATGGGATAAGGTCTTGGTCGTTCTCAGACGATGAATCGAATTAATGTGAAACAAGATCCCATCAAGGTAACTTCACAAGAGGAATGCCATTCCCAAGGGTCCACGCACGTTGGACATGCAAATATGGTGGCACTCCTCGATGGACTGAGGGTGCCGAGAATCGGTGACACGAGTTTCGGATACGTCACCACGGCCCTGGATCTGGGTTCCTTCAAGAGCTTTGCGGATACGTTAGGAACTCGCATCACCGACTATGCTGACCTTCAGGGGAGAATCTGGTGTTGCATGGCAGACAGGTTTATGGACGAGACTTGGAGCCTCTTCGTGAGTAAAATGTGAACGAAATGATATCAGGGCCAACAAGAAGCGCGAGGCTACTCTAACATCTGTACGCGTTCTCACATAAGTGCATGGTTCATGGGTCTTACCACGCTACAGGACCAACTTAGATACAGTCGGAGCTGAGCCGTCGCGCTCTGGAGATGCCATACGGAGACCAGCGGGATAGCTCCAGGGCTCAAGGTTTTGGTGGGGTCATTGCCTCTGTGAAACTACCATGAGAAAGGGGACAGGATGTCCAAGAAAGTGCATACCAGCATTCAACTCCGCAAAGCGTTGGCCAACACGTTCAGAGTGTTTCAGAAACTTGTCGGAGCAATTGAGGACACACTGCTCCTATAAATGGCGTCAGATCGGGTGACGGGACGGTGAGGCAAGGGCGGGACCTCTTTGGAGGATAGAGCCTTGCTAGTGAAATCGTTGCAACATGAATTGAAACATCTCTCCACGAGGCCGGAGTAGAGACGCAAGAAGTCTTGCATCTAAACGCGGATGAGTGGGGTCTCGAGAGCGAAAAATTCTCATACCTGTTTCTTTTCGATAACCTTTGTCATGTGAGCCTGTTCTGCAGCGTTAAACTGTGAGAAATCCATGATGAAATGGGGGACAAGTTGACGGAAAGAGAATGAGAAACGCTTTGAGCTTGCTGTTCAACGTTCAGGAAGCACGTGCTTTGCCGATCGTGGCGTGGAAGGACTCGGAAATGTGACTCGGAGACAAGTTTCATCAGTAACTCAGTAACTTGACAGTCAGTCCATTTTCTCAAGTCTTCCTCGTTCTGAACCAAGAGATCCCCAACTTGGTATTGACCCCGTCGACCTCCCAAAAAACTTATATAGCCCTCCTCCAAAAGTGTGTACCCATCATACTCTTCGGTTGATCGTTTCGTCTTCAACAGATCGATTCATCACAGTGGATCTCACTATGGCTCTCCCTTACAAAGATGCTCTTCAACGACTCGAAAACCGTCGTGTCAAGGCAACTCGGCCCTTGATCCCCCCTCAGATTCTACAGGAGGACCTCCCGTTGTCAGTGTGATTTCCTTCCCACTCTTGCTCCCTAACGCACCGCGACATTGGTCCAGGACATTCCTCTCTGCTAACACCGTCCTAGAGGGACGTCGCGCAACTGAGAATTTGCTCCGCGGAGACGATGACCGTTTGATGGTTGTGGTTGGGTAGGTACGCAGTAGAGTTGGTCGCGTCGCTCATGCGAGACCTATAGCCCATGCTCTGTTCATAACGTTGATGCTGCAATCGAGTATGCCAAGCTACTCAAGCAGTATGCGGACACTGCCAAGGATGACCTACACATTGTCATGCGTGTTTACTTTGAAAAACCACGGACAACGCTCGGCTGGAAAGGCCTCATCAATGACCCGTACGCAATTGTCTATCAATTCACTTTTCTTTTTCTCATGTCGTTCACTATCAGAGACATGAACTCGAGTTTCCAGATCAATAAGGGGTTGCGTACAGCCCGCAAGTTGCTCCTCGACATTGCCAAACTGGGTTTGCCAGCTGGTTGCGAGTTTTTAGACACTATTTCGCCCCAATACACTGCGGATCTGGTCGCCTGGGGGGCAATTGGTGCCCGAACGACTGAATCACAAGTTCATCGAGAGCTGGCTTCGGCACTATCCATGCCAACCGGTTTCAAAAATTCCACAGATGGCTCGGTTGGCATTGCGGTTGATGCCTGCAGAGCCGCTCGAAGTGGTCATGTGTTCCTCAGTGTCGGAAAGGAGGGGCTGAGCAGTATCATAGAAACGGAGGCAAGTCTTTTCCTGTTGGTCCCCCAAGTCATACTTAGATGGAGTAGGGAAACCCCGATGTCCACGTCATTCTTCGAGGAGGTTCAAAGGGACCTAACTATGCTGCCGAATATGTGCGAGATTGCTCCGAAAAGCTCACCAAGGCTGGACTGCCTTGCAAGATCATGGTAAGGCTCATTTGGGTTCTCAGCAAGATCTTTCCGATATTGATACCGCGCGTAGATCGACTGTAGCCACGGAAACAGTCAAAAGCAGCACAAAAAACAAGTGGAAGTT
This sequence comes from Imleria badia, assembly GCA_015039435.1. Lineage (NCBI taxonomy): Eukaryota > Fungi > Basidiomycota > Agaricomycetes > Boletales > Boletaceae > Imleria > Imleria badia. The sequence goes on along the minus strand of MU130757.1, from coordinate 179,545 downwards.
GTTGAGGACATTGTGAGTAGATGTCTTCCCTATTTGCTTTCTTGGACTTACTCTCGCGCTCCCGGAGGTGCAACAACTATCGTCTGGGGACACATCACTATATATCATGGGCGTTATGCTTGAGTCTAACCTTGTTGAGGGACGACAAGACATTCCACCCAACGGACTGGCCGGACTGAAGTACGGACAGTCCGTAACGGACGCGTGTTTGTCCTGGGAGATGACCGTCCCAGCTCTTGATCGCCTGCGGGAAGGTGTACGGGCCCGGAGAGAGCTTGTGGCACAGAGTGCGGGATATGCGACAAGCGGTGTCAAGGAAGTCAAGCTCGACGGTGGCACCAAGGCTGCTAATGGTAACGGGGTGAACGGTGCACATGTCCACTAGATGATCTACTGTAGGTTGAAGTTGTATCCGTACATTGTAAGCTTAGTGTTGTGACGTCACCCAATGTACATAACATGGCCATAAGTAACGTTCTCACATGACACTCAGACTTTTCGTTCATTGTGGTTTGCCCCAGGTAATCAAGTTCGCGAACGTGTCTGTCTATGCCTGGTATCAACCTTGCTCTCTTATGGCCAGGGGCGCCATTGGTGGTGGGTGTAAATTGTCGTTACAGGTTGCAGCGCTTGAATTGCGGCCGTAGGTCACCTTCCTGGTGCTATGGATACAAGCAGAGACGATACGAAGGGACGAAGAGCGACAACCTCAAGCACACCAAGACAGCCTTGACTTCGCTGCAAGTGACCTCGCCAAGACTGTGCTCTCCCTGTCTACATGGTTCGTTTGCCGGCAGCTCCGAGGTGTGCATGCCTTATCAAGTATCCCCTCTGAAACACACCTCGAAACGTCCAACGTACCCTTTCTCGAGCATGGCCAAGGGTTTCCCGTCCCCAGCAGTTACCCTACTTGCCGGGAATCACATCCTCGAAGTACACTCGCTGTATCCCTTGGAAACGTGCGATCGAGCCTGCCCATCCTCGTCGTCAGTTTGGTTTATGCTCTCCGCGCTTATACCGTATGTGTACATGGCCAGGGTTCGCGGATGCATTTGCTGAGAATGTTCCCATAGGATCTCAGGACTCGAGAGTTCGTTGATCCATTTACGCTGTATCTGGCTTTCCCTGTGACAGTTCTGGGCATCCTCGTCGTTTTCAAAATCATTCCTTGGCGGAACTTTCCTTCCTCTTTCTGGCATGCAGCTGTTCTCCAAGTGCGTGCGATATCCCCAATGGTAGGATGCCAAGCTCATGATGATATCAGTTTGCGGGTTTCTTCATTGCTAGGGTAAGCCCACCTTCAAACCGCCCAGCATCAACTAAGTTATCCACGAGGATGCACTTGGTGGCTCAGCGCTCCCACCTTACGGTCTTTTGGTCGCGTTCGCTCTTTGCGATTCGATATGGATGTTTCTCGTTGACGTGGTACGTTGTTCGCTACCACCTTCGGGCTGTCAAATAATGCGTAACTAGATTTATGGACTTCACCGCTCGTCATCCGTTCATCTCATCAATACCCTGATATTTGCCCTATCGTGCCTCGTACATTCTTTAATATTCCTATTGCATCCATCGCATGGCATCTCGCATTCGTATCATACTCGTCTTACAACTGCACTTCAAGCATTGCCTTTGGTCGAGGCTGCGAAAAGCATCGCAACAATGTTCATTATCCACCGTGAGTAACCGGTCGTTCACTGATGTTACCATGATCTCATATTCCACAGGGTATGGTGCGATCAGCCAGGGGATTCTTACTTCCCTAGCGTCGACCTTTTTAATTACCGTTGATACGTGGAGGTTCACAGACACTCCGCATTCTGGGTTTCTCGGTTGTCTGATCGCCATTCTGGGATCCGGCATATTTGTTCTTTGCGGGCAACACACAGACGAACGTCGGCATGACCTCCCAGTTTCGGTAAGCCGTCCTTCCGAAAGTGGAATTCCATTGGTTAATGTGTGGGCCGTAGGCTCGTCGATATTTTGCCGCAGCCATGACATCTTTGGTGGTACTGGGACACATTGTCGTTGTCATATCCCAGAACTCTTGGGCTATTTCCTCGGACTTGTCTTCCATATGGCAAAAGATATCTGGTCTATCCAAGGACCGTTCCGAATGCCGGGTACCAGAATCATCGACTCTAACTCACGCGCAGACAATCACCAATTATACTCATTTTAACAACGTTCTGCTTGTCGTATTTTTTAGCCACCCTCGATATGATGCCAACCTGGACTTTCATAAAGAAGTGTATGCCGATTATTTCCCAAACGTGAGTAGTTGTCACAGTTGAAGGGCTATTCTTAGGATGGAGATATAGATTGTTTACATCGGTCCTGCGACGCGCGAAGATAAGGGGTTCGCTCATTCCTATGATGTCCTCGTTGATTCGTTCCAATCGGAGGAAGATCTCAGTGATCCGCTTTACTATAGGATGGCAGGGCGGGTGAGTGCACGCCGTTATCTGCGCGGAATCACGCGATTTCTTAGCGTTGGCAAAGATGGCCCATCACATGCTCTACACAGCGCTGCGTGAATACGACTGTTATGACGGTTATCTTTGGGTGCCTTTTGATACACTCCTCAATGTTCCCCGACTCCAGCAATTCAATCAAAGCTTGTTTTGGTATCATTCCCCTTGGGGACAACCTGTTCCAAATCTGGCCCTGGGTGATCTTTCAGAAGCGGGGCTGAACATGGGCCGACACGCCCCTCCTGCGATGATCTCTCCCGATCCGACTCTCAATCTCACAGAAACATGGAGGGGCTGGGGCCCAGACTGGTGGTAAGTCACCAAGAGCTCAAAAATGTCGCACGACTGAACGAGTTCTCTCGGCTTCCAGGTGGGGGTAAGTCTCACACGCGGATAAACCCCTTTCGTCGTCACCGCTGACTGTCCGCACATCAGTGATCCACACGTTGGCGTGTCTGTCTGCATGAACGCGTTTCACAAGGTGCCCGTGGAGATGCGCGAGCATCTCGCGCGCCTCAATGGTGGGCAGACCCGGCTTATCGGTGGGTCTGCGGACACGCTGTACGTTCCGGGCCGTCATCGGAGGGCGTTCATGGACGTGTTGGCGCTCTTCCTCGAGACGGATTGTTTTCTGGAGATTGCGACGCCAACGACCGTCCATCTCGTGGTTCCGCCTGGGGAACCGATCCAGTTTGTAGACCACGTGCGTGATGGTGTTTGCTTTGCTTCCTCCGATTGACGATGGCGTTTTAGTGGTGGATTTACCAACCTCCGTTTAATGCGTCGTTTGTGAGGCAAAAATGGGCCGAAGGCTACGAGGTGGACACGTTTCATACCTTCCACTGGGGCGAGCGGGGCGAGGACGGGGTCTGGCAGGGCGATCATGGTCACGTCGCAGACGTGCGGCATCTCCTACGAGAATCGGCACACAGACAGGGCATGGGCGACGCGTTTCCGGTGAACCTGGGGAACGATGATACAACATTGTCATAACACTGGAAAGCGACGTAGAATACAAGTGCCAAGGTCCGCTACGTTGATATACACAATACGATAACAACAAGATAACAATAGGTCATGCTCCGAGAGTGCGCCTACGAGAAATGCAAACGTTGGTGGAGATACCACGACAGCTGAATTCCATGATTGGCCGTAAAGTTGTGACATCCAGACACGACGACGTTGGTCAGCGTCTCGCTGGGGGAGGCTGCGTCTGTGTACACGACGCGAGCGCTGAGGGCGTCTACCAAGGCATCTCCTGAAAACTGCTGACAACCAAAGAGCTTGAGGGTGGTCAGCAGTGGAAGACGGACCCAGCAACGGCTCTCGCCAAAGGGGATGGGTTCAGGTTTGAAGAGCTGCACGACCTTGTTGGACATGTCCGAGCCGACGATGGAGAACTGCTTCAAGTGAGAGAGTCGATCGAAAACCCATCTAAAGTCCTTTGTGCGCATGTCTGAAAGATCCATGTCGAGAATCTCGAGTGGAGGACGGGAACGCTGGATGAGTTTGCGAAGACCCATGCCGGTGTGGTGGTCGCTCGAGGGGGACTGTGAAAAGTCGTCGGCTTCGTCGTCGCTGTCGCCGTACTCTTCCACGTGGTAACCGTCGAGAGAGACGTCCATGTTCAAATGGCGAAGATGGAGCTCTCTGAGTGCGGGGAGGTGCAGGTGGGAGAGGACGCTGCGCTGGATGCAGACGAGGTCCAATAGGAGGGTGTGCAATCGTGGGAGAGTGACGACGTCGGGCGATGCGCCCAGGACGCCCTCTTCATAGGAGACGCCATGCAAGTAAAAGTGTTCTAGATTGGGACAGCGCGCAAGGAAGCTAAGGAGCTCGGGGGAGCGGACGGTGTGGGTGAAGGAGGACTCTGTGACGTCGAGGGAGGTAAAGAGGAGGGGGTTGATAGATTCTGGGGATGGGAGAGTGGAAGTTGTTATCTTCATGGATACATGCCGGAAAGCGTTTGTTCCGCAAGAGAAGAAGATGTTGTCGTCGTCGGTGCCGTCGCCGTCAAAGGGGGCCTTGATGCGGACGTCGAGGTGGTGAAGGACGCGGCGAGGTGCGGCGAGGGTGAGATCGGACAGTCTGGTGTGGGTGGTGCGGCCCTGAAAAGAGATTGCGCAGTCCATCCAGCGGGACAGGTGGGGGAGAAAGCAGGACATGATTGGGAGGAGGCGCTCAAAGTCTGCGAGTTCGACATGGACGTTGAACGGGAGGGGTGCGGAGCGTGCGATCCATAGCGTTGCGTGCGTCTTTATGGATTTGATGTGGCAAGTGTTTACGACGATGAGCTGCCATGCTCTTGGGGAGGCGAGGCAGATCTCGCGCCAGAGCTTGCACACGGCACAAATGACGAGCGGGGCAAACGGAGCGCCTTTGCGAGAAGAGGCCACGAATATTTCGATGAGCAACTCTGGCGGAAGTGCGTACATCATCGAACCGGACTCGGACTCGCCTCGGCCGCTGACAAAGGAAAACTGCACAGTCGGTGGCTGAATTCAAACTCCACCCAAACTCTATTTTCATCGTACACACGCGCCACCGCCGTCCTCGACGCTCCTCCACATCATGCCAGGCGTAAGAGACATCAGGTCCGCTTCCACACTTTCTCTTCTCTCCACACTCACCCCCACTCAGCGCAGAAGCCTTCATCACCGCATACTCATCCCATCTCAAGCGCTCCGGCAAGCTCGAGGTGCCAACATGGGTCGATCTCGTCAAAACAGGCGCTTTCAAGGAGCTTGCCCCTTATGACCCAGACTGGTACTACGTTCGTGCAGGTAATCACCCAAAACATCTCGACCTGTTCCCTGCTCAACCTGGATCTGTAGCTGCCGTCGCACGGCACATTTACCTTCGCAAAGACGTCGGCATCGGAAAACTTATAAAACTTCATGGTGGCCGCAATAGACGTGGTAACCGTCCTTCACACCACGCCGACGCGTCTGCTTCCGTACAACGCAAGATCTGCCAATCCCTGGAAAAGATCGGTGTCCTCGAGCAAACAGATAACGGTGGCCGCAGAATTAGCCAAGACGGTCAACGCGACTTGGACCGAATCGCAACTGCTGTTGTCGAGGCTGCAAAGGAAGAGGAAGATGAGGAGGAGGAGGAGGAAGAGGGTGAGCAGCAGGAGGAGGAAGACGAATAAATCATCACTCGCATATCCCGGTTCCCGCATGCTCTTTCCATGGTCGCCCACGATTGTTGATTTTATGATCATATGGTACGATGCATGCACCATCTCCAAAATACAGCATTCCATGCTTCTCTAATCCCCGTACTCACCTAACACTCGACCGTGTGAGCTCCTCCTAGTGCCTGCCATTTCTCTCAATCAAGATTGTTGCTGCGCCGCAGTGGACGTCCAGTCTTCCAGTTTAAATGCCAGGATTTGAGGCCATAAATGTAGCCCTGCGGTGTCGAAGTGATCAGAAAACCGTCTTGATCCTCTGATCCCATCCCTCACGTTCACGACCGAACGCCTTTTGCTTCGCGGTCTCCAAGATCGCGATGTTGACCAGCTTCTCGCATTACACAATGACGCCAAAGTGCAACGTTTTATCACAAACGAGCCCATTGTACCTCGCCCAACACAATATAAAGAGGACCTCAAGAAGCGCGCAGAACAATGCACATTGTTCTTCACGCTCGTTCTGCAACAGACGGAAAAGTTTGTGGGACAATGCAGCGTCACGATTCAAGAACCCAAGAATAGGGATGGTTTCTTTAGCATTGCATCCCAGGTTCTGGGGGGCAGGCTATGGGACGGAAGTATCTAGATTCGTGATCGGATACGCTTTCAAGGCATTGCGTGTCCAAAGAGTGTCACTGTCAGTCTTTGAGGGGAACGAAGCGGCAATTGCCCTTTACAAGAGACTGTGAGCGACATGTGACGATGATCAATATTCTGCTGACGTTGGGTAGTGGATTCAAAGAGGAAGGTCGGAAAAGACGTTGCAACTGGGTTGAAGGTCATAGGGAAGATATGATATACTTGACGACGAATGGAAAGCGATGAACGTAGACGGGAATGGTCTCGCTCCTGTTACTACTGTATGAATTATTGGCAGTCCAAGATATCGACGAACTAACCAAAATCTCTGTTTGTCACGTTTGCTGGGGCATTTGAAGACATGATCATAGCGCGATCTACCAACTTTGCAGTGCAGGTCACGACGGCCCGCGTCCGATCAAACGGGTTAATTAGTCGGTACTAATGAGGCTGCCTCATACGGTCTGGTCACCAGACTACTGCAGTAGACGCTCACAAACAAATCTATCATGGCAATTCGCAACCAGTCCATGTCACTGGCACGGTTTTCCTACGAACATCGCGTCCAGCGGTTCGTCACAAGAGCCAAACTCATCAAAGAGCTTCCGAGCAGAGGCGAGTTTCCACCGCGTGAAGTTCTGGGGTGCGCAATGCCAGTGGGTATAGAACGAAGGCGTCGTTGTACCTAGTCTGGCCCGGGGGCCGTCTGGGACCGTCTACTCGCATTTGAAATTCTGGGTGTCCGCGAAGATAACGCCGCCGCGGCGATCGCCTTCTACAACAAGTTGCCAGTGGGTGGACTACGACAGGTTTATCCTACGGCTTGCTGCAGGTTCAAATGTTCAAGCTTCAAGCTCAAAGCATGAAGGAAGAAGAATCAGGGGCTTTCTTATTGCTCGAGACGCCGGCTTGGTCAGCGTCAGTAGAGATTACCGTGACCCATCTACTTCCGTCAGTAAACAAGTGTCAAGTCGGTAATCGTATAGAAAAGCCCCTCTCCACCCCTGCCCGTTCTCCAACTCCCCACGATCGCAATCATGCAAGCGACCGTAACTGAGCTTCAATCAGAGGTTGCCAGACTTCGCCATGAGCTGCAGGCTCAGGGCAAAGACGAAGAGCAAATCACCATCTCAAACTACCTCCTGGCCAGGTTGGAACAGCTTGGAGTCACGGTATATCCCTTTCTTCGCCGCACACCGTGCAATACTAACTACTTTCCCATCGCAGTCTGTCTTCGGTGTCCCTGGTGACTTCAATATGCGTATGTATAGTCCATTCAGTTGCTTCCGAGGCGATTCTGACACGTAATCTAGCATTCCTGGTGCGCTCGCAGAATGCTAAGCCTGGTCGTCGCTAACTAGCTCACCCTCCAGGATTACGTAGAGGATCACCCCAAGATTCAGTGGATTGGGAACTGGTATAGATTTCAATTGCCATCCAAATTCACTGTCTGATGACTCGCAGTAACGAGCTCAATGCGGCATATGCTGCCGATGGGTATGCAAGAGTTAAGCCACACAGCGTAGGGGTGGTCGTCACAACGTACTTGGCATCCAATCATTCCGCGATTTTTCTGACCCTTTCCCCAAGGTTCGGTGTTGGAGAATTGAGCGCCATCAATGGCATAGGAGGTGGTGAGTGGACACCAGTCTTTTCACCATGTCCATACCCTTATGTCCGGTCCAGCATTTTCCGAGATGGTTCCTGTACTTCATATCGTAGGGGTTCCCAGCACTGTCCAACTCAAGACAAAGCCTATGCTTCATCACACTCTGGGAAATGGCAGGTACGAAAAAGCATAGCTAGATGACAGTATTGTTCATGTCACTGGATAGGTTCGATGCTTACACCAAAGCCGCAGAACAAGTAACCATATCCCAGGCCATGCTGATGAACAAAGTCAATGCTGCAGCGGATATTGATCGTGTTCTCACCGACTGTATTACCCGCGTATGCTTCACAATCCATTGATTCGAGTCGAGCGCTTACGTTTCCCCAGGCTCGTCCAGTTTACTTGACAATTCCGACCGATATGGTATCTGAAAAGATCTCGGCCGAGCGATTGAAGACCCCGCTATCCCGCGCACTTCCGTTGAATGACCCCGGAGTGGAAGCATTCGTATTGGATGAGATCACCAAAGTTATTGATGAATCCGGCAGCGACGTCATTATTCTTGTCGATGCTTGCGTAGTTCGACACGACGTGGTGGATGAAGTGAAAGACTTGGTCATCGCGACCCGTTTCCCTGTATACTCGGCACCGATGGCCAAAACCGCGATCAGTGAGGAGTACGATCGGTATGGTGGTGTATGTCTTCATTGCTTTTTTCCGATCCCCTGTTCACCTTTGGTCATCGAAGATTTACATGGGTTCTATCAGTGAACCTGTGACCAAGGAAATGGTAGAAAGAGCCAAGTTGATACTGTCCATTGGTGCTCTGAAATCGGATTTCAACACGGGGATGTTCACATATCGAATTCCGACCACTCATACCGTCGAGGTATGCATACCTTCGTTCTTTGAACTGGTCGAGAATCTGAGTCAATTTCAGTTGCATTCTGACGGCGTTCTCGTGCGCCACGCGCACTTCCCAGGAATTGGGATGAAACAGTTGCTCCCCAAGCTTACCTCCCGTCTTGGGAATTACCGCAGTCAGGCTAGCAAGCTTACTGTTGTTAGGCCCAAGCTGGAGGTTCCCGTCGAACGTGGCGATGAGATCACCCAGTCTTACTTCTGGCCTCGAGTCGGCAAGTTCTTTAGGAAGAAAGATGTGATTGTCGCGGAAACAGGTGCGCACATTAGTCTGCATGCATGCTTGAACTGGACTGACTGCAGGCAGGAACTTCGAACTTTGGTATCCTGGATGTTCCGTTACCCGACGAATCCGTATTTGTGAGTCAGATACTGTGGGGCAGTATTGGCTGGACTGTCGGTAAGGCTGGAACAAACGCGCGTGCACAGCGAGGTAACCTTGACACCCCACAGGGAGTACTCTAGGAGCGGCCCTTGCCGCGCGCGACAAAGGACTTGGTCGTGTTATCCTCTTCATTGGCGACGGTAGCATGTAGGCCCAATCATCGTTACGTCCGTTTATTCTCTAATCGATCTCCAGACAACTCTCTGCCCAGGAACTCTCCACCATGCTCCGCTATGGGCTTACTCCAATCGTTTTCCTGATCAACAATAGTGGTTACAACATTGAGAGGCACCTGCACGGCATGAATAGGTGAGCAACTTTATCTCCGTCTAGCACTCGATCCTGACTCGCAGACAGGAAGTATAATGACGTTGCTAACTGGTAAGTGACGATATCTCATGCAGATAAGGTTGCGAGGTTGACACGACACTAGGAAATGGACGTCACTTCTTACGGCCTTCGGCGACGTCGATGGCACGAGGTCGAGGTCCTATACTGTCCGCGACAAGCCCGGACTGGATAAACTTTTGGATGATTCTCAATTCGCCGACGCAGGGAAAATGCAACTCGTGGAAGTCGTCATGGGCAAGTACGATACGCCTCGTGCACTCAAGTTGGCCTCCGAGCTGTCGAATAAGATGGCAGAGAAATCGGCAAAGCAATTGTAAATCCCCCATGACGCCCTGCTTTCACGGCTGTATGAGTACTAGTGACGTTTGTGTATTTGTCCGTATGTGTACCATTAGTTATGCGAGCTACATGACTGTCCTCACGTGACTGACGCGTTCAACATTGCAAGTTGACCTCGTGTCGCATTCACGTTTCGATCCAACTTCCTCTATTGCTGACTGAGTCTCTCTAGACCTTCTGGTTCGGTAGCATGACCCAAAGACTCGAAGAGGTACCTCGCCGACTAGGTAATTACTGGTTGCACACACGGTTGGGATCTGGTTATTCTGGTAAGTTAGTGGTCCTTCTTCGAGGCAGCGTTGCTCACCCAAAGCGACTCTATAGGCTCAATCTTCAGCGCCTACCACGTGTTTAATGGAGACTGGGTTGCTCTCAAAGTGCAAGACATCAATCACGAATGTCCCACTAATCGATACGAAGAATATATCTATCCATTATTACAAGGCGGGGAAGGCATGCCAAGTCTATTCGCCTCTGGCGTGCAAGGGAAATGGCACTACCTTGTCATCAGTCTCCTTGGATCAAGCCTAGATAATATATACAGAAACAACGGCAAGAAGACGTTGGATCTGAGGAGTGTCTGCTCGATTGCTTACCAAGTGGTACGGTGACACCACCAGACATCTTCATGGGTCAATCCGTTGATCATGCTTCATTGTAGATATCACGACTCTGCACAATGCATCAGCGGGAAGTCCTCCATCGCGACATCCAGCTTGGAAATTGTGCAATCGGTCGTGAACCCAACGAGACCATGATCTATTTGATCGACTTTGGATTCTCCAAGCGTTACACCGATCCCGTCACTCGCCGCCACATTCCCGATTCGAAGCAAAAGAGGGATTTTCTTGGGAACTATTGGTTCACATCGGTTGGCGTCCACTGTAAAGGCAAGGGTCAGTGTCCCAGGCTTTTTACTGGTTGATACATCCCCATGAATCATGCTGCAGTTCCGTCTCGTCGGGACGACCTTGAAGCCGCTGCGCTGATGTTCATCCATCTTCTCACCCCTGGCGGACTTCCGTGGACTCGCAATGGCGTACCTAAAACGGACGAGCAGCACATGCGTATAAAGCGTGCCAAGCAATCTGCACGTCCAGAGGAACTCTGCCGTGGGATGCCCTCAGAGTTCGAAGAGTTCCTTAGGTATTGTCGACGATTGAAATTCGCCGAGAGACCTGATTACGAGCACTGGATGAACGAGTTCCAAGCACTCGCGCATGAGAATGGGTTTACGGAGATTCACAGGTTTATTTGGCCACCGCCGCCCCAACAGGTATGGTTAACCACCTGATGCGATCTTTTTTCGGATGAAAGAATATCAATCCTAGGCAAAACCTGTTCCACGGACAGCGCCCAAACGTCCTGCTTGCACCAGCTCAGAAATGGAAAATGTGCTCCAGGATCTCGCCAAGCTCCAGCTTAACCGGCCAGCCCTCGCTGACCAAACGAATATACCGACGCCGGACGCACAGGCAGCAAAGCCTGGTGATGCGAAGGAGGAGGGCGATGTCATTGATCTTACTGGCGATTCCAGTGGAGGTCGCCGAACTCCAGAGCAACCGGAAAACATGCCACCACGTACACCCGTGCGCGCCAAGAAATTCGAACGACTCTGGCAGCTACGCGTCGCGGTATCGAAATCCATAGATAATGCTGCCCTGTCAAAGGTTGTGGCAGATTTCGCCACGGTCCTCAAGGAGACCGGGACGTCGAAAACGCTGACTATAGAAGGGTTCTGTTTCTTGGATGCCTTGTACAAGCAACTCGGTGACCCGGCAACGCGCGTGCAGCCGATGCGAACATCACGGACCCGGAGTACCACGAATCTAGAACAGGATGCCGACCCCCAGCCTGCCTATGTGAAATTGGACCTTGTTGCGAGGTTGAAGCGAGAGGTGGCTCGGGCACCAAACAATAAAGCGCTCGCCCAGATGGTAGCAGACTTTGGAGCTGTGACGAACAGGAGCAGTAGTCGTACGATTACCAAGGACGGTTTTGCTTTCCTGGAGGGTCTAGCAGCACGACTGCAAGCATTGAGCTGATCTCTTTTCCATTTTGACAGCCCTCTGCGTAGTTTATCTTGTTCGTTGTGGCGTGATTTTTGGAAAAAATGTACATTGTCCCAGGGTTGATTCGACACTGCTATTGCCCCAAAATTTCCACCTGTCAACGGAGTTCGTTTGCCCGGATAGTAATCGCAATCGCTAACACGTCGCACATGCGTACGGGACATTGATTCGAGCCAGTTTAGACTCTTTAGACTGTTCAGTCTAGAAGCCGTTAGACCATAGAGGGAAGCTGCACCTTGCCTAGATCGAACGTTGGTCTCGCAATCGGTGCCACGTGTAATCCGGCCGAATCCGGCGCATATATTTTTCCCCAATAAAATGGCCACAACACCAAGATTCATTTTACCTCCTGACACCTCCCTTCCCCTTCCGTTCGCCTCTTCTTTTTGTTCAACAGGGCTGGGTTAGACCGGAAGCTCCTTTACATCGACCACGACCACAATGAGCGTCAAATCAAAGGATGGCGTGACGACTATTGAGCAAAACGAAGTGATTATTCCAGACCTGACGATCAAAGACTTGTTGAGTGCGATCCCGTGAGTTCACTGTTGCTTCCTAGTCTTTCGCCGTGATTAACTGACTTCGTTACAATCTACAGTGCACACTGCTTCAAGCGTTCTGCCATTCGTTCGTCACTCTACATGTAAGCCGTCTGCTTTTCCCACTTGCCACCTCGTTGACGCGCAATTTTCGTGACAGCGCATGGGACTGTATCGTAATTGGTGGTATTTACAAAACCGCCACGTTCCTTGACGGTTTCATTACGCCGGAGGTCCTCCATTTGCCCCATCCCATTCTTTACCCGGTAGCGCGGTTCTCGTTGTGGTCGTTGTACGGTTTTTGGGCCGGTCTCTTCGCAACCGGTCTCTGGGTCGTAGCACACGAGTGTGGACACCAAGCATTCTCCGAGTCAAAGTTCATCAACAACAGCGTGGGCTGGGTGCTTCACTCTGCGTAGGCTTTTTTTTTTCCTTTCATGATATCACGTGACTAACACGCCTATTTTTGAATTTGAAATTCTAGATTGGGTGTACCATACCACTCTTGGAGAATCACGCACGCGAAGCACCATGCCTCGACCGGTCATATGACTCAAGACCAAGTGTTCGTTCCCAAGACTCGCTCTCAACTCAGGTTGCCTACCTTTGATTCTACACAAGAGAACATCTTTGGTTCGAGCGTCAGCGATAAGGTCAAAGCAGAACTTTGGGATGCTGTTGGTGATTCTCCCATTGGTGCTACTCTCGGTGCTGCTGGTTATCTCGTGCGTCTTTAACGCAAGGTCTTATACCGGGTATACTGATGCTTCTCTTAGCTTGCGGGGTGGCCAGCATACATCATCCGCAATGCTTCTGGTCAAAAGCGATACCCTGCAGGCACCAGCCGTTAGTGGACATTTCTTTACTTGTAGGCACTTTACTGAACCCGATCAGACTTCAATCCGAATGCTGTCATGTTTGCGCCTCACCAATATGGCTCAGTTATCATATCTGATATTGGAATTTTGTTGTGGTTGGCTGGAGTTGCTGGATCCATCTATAAATTCGGTTTCTCGGATGTCTTCCGTCTCTACTTTGTTCCTTACTTGTGGTGAGTCTCTGTCTACCTATAATCCTCACGTACTGATTAATTATCTCAGGGTCAACCACTGGCTGGTGCTGATCACGTTCCTGCAACATACCGATCCCATTCTCCCTCACTACCGTGCCCCTGAGTTCTCATTCCCTCGTGGCGCTTTGGCTACTCTCGACCGCAGCCTCTTGGGTGACTGTGGCAAACTTATGGGTTGGATTGGCGCTCACGCAACTAATGGTATTTCCGAGACTCATGTCTTGCACCACGTTTCCAGCAAGATCCCGCATTACAATGCGTAAGATCCTATCTTATCTTTATTCGCCCTACTGACTCCCTTCGTAGATGGGAAGCTTCAGATGCTCTTCGTCAGCGTTTGAGGCAAGCAGGCATCGTTCTCGATGGAGCCCCAGGCGGATGGAGAGAAGTATACCGGGTTTTCAAGGAGTGCAAGGTATTATCAAATGTTCGGTCTCGCTTTCGAGTAGCTGATCAGTGTTGCAGTTCGTCGAGGATGAAGGGAACATTGTTTTCTACAAGAATGCCCTGGGCCTGGCTGCCACTAGGCCCAAGATCACAGACGATACCGCTAGTGACTCCGGTGTGGAAGTCGACAAACTCTAGATGAGAAGCTATATTCTCGGTAAACCGTCACACAGAGACTCGACGCCCTTTACATATATAGATATCACGACTTTTTTACCCTCTTTCTGCAGGGACCTATCATGGTAATGTAACGAGTCGACCTATGACATTCAGCCAGTATCACTCAGGCTGCACGTACTAGATGGCCGCTAAAAGAATTTGTCTATTACTATTCTTCTGTCCGTTCTCTCTCTATAGGACGGACTCGATATCCGCATGACGGTCGAATTGAATAAATTGCATGAAAGGAGATGGATGACACTTGTTCAAGTCCGTTGGACAACGCATACAAAACGTCGGTAGGATAGAGATATCAATCAAGCCGTGCTAAGCTGCAAAGTTACAACTTAGTCACTGGTAGTAATCTGGTACTGTATCAGACTGCCCAACGTCATCTGGCCCCATGAGATGGTCCGTACCTTTACATCGGGTTTCCCTCGACGTTGTTGAAGAGCTTGAAGATCACACTCCCGCGGGCTTGAATGCTCAGAGTCACGGCCGAGATCTTGTTCGTCCGAATCGACTGGAATGTACACCCAAAGGGCTAAATTTACCCTATATGGGGTGGTCGAGTGACATAAATCGCTCGCATATGAGAGAATGGATGCACGATTCAAGTTGCACCCTCAAACTTTGAGCATATAATTAGCCGACGACTCCGAATGGTCAGATGAACACCGCGTTTCGCGCCGCCCAAGTGGCTGCTGGCGCGCTAGAGTTATGGCATTCGGAAGCATCGAAACCAAAGTCTTTCTGATTTCCTCATTGATCGTTGTACCCGAGTGGAGGCCGCGGAAGGCCGCGACGCGATGTCCTCGGCCGGGGTTCTAAGCTGCTGCGCAGATAAAAAAACGTAAATGTGTACAGCTGGCTGGTTGCATACTTTCGAGTGAAGCCAACGAGCGGCCCAGGTTCCGCCGCAACCCGGCACCGATTACTGTCACGATCGCAGCCTCTCACGGTGCACTGGGTGCCTCGAAATGATAAGTATCAAGTTTGCAATCACTATGCACAAGATGATCACTGCGGCTCCTCGAAACTACTCGACCGCATGTAAATAAAATCTGCGGCTCCTAGTAAGCCAGAGTCATGATTTGACCACGTCGGCGTTGATACCAAGTCTAACACCAAGGTGACGTTCAACAAGCTTGACCCGGTCACACCTCGACTAAGTTGGCACTATCATTGATCCATGGCAATATACATAAACTAATGTCACGGTGGTGCGCAACTTTTTTTGATTCGTGGCCAGTCGTTGTCAAGGGTATCGTCACTTGATGGAGTGTGGGCCTACAGGCTAGTGCTACCAACTCGCCGCTTCACATGGCGCCGCCTCGCCCGGCCATCAGGCCGGCATCAGGTAAGTGGAGCTGATGCCGGCGTTGCAGGGCCTTGTGAGCTCAGGGCAGTGCTTAGTTCTCACCGGCCATTTCATTCAAAAGGGCGCACCCGGAGTCCATTCTCCTTTCCTTGCGGTTGATCTGCGATTTCTTCCCCTCCCTTTCTTTCACTTTTTTCACTGTTCCTTGACCGTCATGACTAACGCTCCCCCTGGCTACAACTTTGCTAAAGCCTATGGCATCGATTCCGTCGCTGGCGCCGTGATCTTTGCTGTCCTTTACGTCCCCCTCCTTTTGTTTTTCATCAGACAGGCGATCTCTCGACCAACATATGTTTACATTGTCATTGCGTTATTTTGCGCAAGTGAGTCTACTGCACTTTTTTGAATGTTCCCCACTGATTTGTCGTTGGCCAGTTCGAGTCGGGGCATTCGCTTTGAGGGCAGTTTTGGCCCATGTAGCATCAGTGGGCCAGGACCTGAATGCTCTCGTCGCTTTTGAAATCATCTACAACACCGGTTTCTTCGGTCTGTTATACTCGGCATACACTCTTGTGATTGACCGGTAAGTATCTGTGTTTTGGAACTTTGGCGTAATACTCAATCCCACTCCAGTGGTTGGCTGTCCGACTTGCCCCTCCCGGATGATCCGATTTCGCGAATCACACGCAGACCTCAAATTTTCCGCATCGCCTTGGTCGCAGCCGTTGCAATCGGTATCACCGGAGCTATCCAGTCGGCGACGGGCTCCACGGAGAGCACCGTCAATACCGGAAACACACTGCGCAAGGTTGCCATCTACATCTTCCTCGTGCTGTGCATCCTCGTCGCGTTCCAGACCATCCTTCTTGTTCGTACTATAGCAAGTTGTCAGTATTCTCTTTGTTTCGTTGCATTCGTGATTGAACTGAACTTGCATCCAGTTGGCGCGTACAAGATGTCAAACACAGGATTCGGCGCGACCCACGGCATACACATACTCTGCGTCATCTCCATCCTGTTGCTCGTTCGTGAAGCATTCTTCACTTCGACTGCCAACAACCCCACCAGGCAGAACGACGAGAACTGGTGGTATCCATTTGCTGCTCTTACCGAGTTTGTAGCGGTTGTCATGTTCGCTGCGCCTGGACTCATACCTTCACGCGATGAGCTCCCATCATGAACACAGCTGCTGTAGACAGTCAAAAAGCGAAATACGGACAATATAGTGTATTTCCAGTCAGTTATGACGGCGACGATGTATCATAGAGCATAGTACATACATGGAGCGTTTTAATCTTGAACTTCATTATTGGATCAGATCAGCGAATGAAAATGAGGATCGAGGAGGCCGCGATTGAGTCGAATTGCATCCACGGGAGTAAGCCATTCACAGCCTTCAATTCGCCCCCCCAAGAAATTAAAATTGGACCTAACACCTGACACGAATTGGAGTGGTCACGATCGGTCAGGACTAGTCTCCGACCGCTGGTCATCTGTAACCACCTGCGACCAATTAAGCGTAGCTTTCTGTCCCCCTAGATAAACCAACGTTGCAAGGAGTGAGTTGAACTTGAAACTCCGGTTTGTGCCTTCGTGACCAGCTGCCAATGAGGCTTCTAGTGAGTTCCTTGAATAGGGAAGGCTTGCCCGGCGCCTTCATCAAAGTTCAAGCAATGTGCACAATGCACATGGCAGTGAGGCCGCGCAGTGCTCAGGTGGTACTGCAGATGCCGTCAGTCTCTCCAAAAAAAGAAGTTGGTGGCACTACGAAATTAACCGGCCCTCACTACTTGGCTGTGATACTGCCATCAATTTTTGATTGTCACAGTCGTGAGTAGTTTCCTTCCGGGCGGCCAAGCAGGCACGTATCAGCAGTAATCATCGAGGCTGTTCCGGAACTGAACTGTTCAGGCCGTTCAGGTTGCCACGGCCGTAATCTTTCCTATATAAACCTGATGAGTTCTGGTTGTTCCGTCAGGCAGGCTCCTTTGTCCACCTCTTCCCCCTTCTTCCCTTTTCGTTTTTCTTTTTCCCGGGCTGGGACCCGTGGTTTGTTGTATCATTCATTGTTTTTGAACACCTTTCTTATTCTATACATTCATTTTCAATAAATCCACACTACGATGTCCATCTCGTTAATTACTCCCACCGAGGCGCTTCTGGAAGTTGCCAAGCACCACCCATTCCTGACTGCTGTTAAATGCAGAGAAGATCAATGGTCATATGCCGCCCTGTGGGCGCGCGTCAGGCAGATCGCAGCTAAAATTCATGATCTTGACGATACCAGGAATCCTATCGGCCTTTATACGGGGTGAGTACATGCGACAACCTCTTGGTAGTCGTTGTTAATCTTGTTGCCTAGTCTCGAGATCGACTATGTTGCTGCGGCTCATGCTATCTGGCTCTCCGGACGTACAGTCGTTTTCCTTTCCTCAAAGTGGACTCCAGCGGTCCTTCAGACTATTCTCGAGCGTGCCAATGCACACCTCGTCCTCTTTGGTTCCTCGCAGCCGCCAGCTGTACCGGGAGTCCGTGCTATCTCCACTTTCAGCCTCGTCGATTCCATGAAGCCTCCGAGCCACGTAGTTCCTCCGTCGTCCGAAGAAGTGGTTGAAACGATCCCCTTGATTTCTTCTATCACGCCTACCAGCGGTAGCACAGGGGTCCCAAAGAGCATTGTGTACCCTATGCGCCGAAGTCTTGCTGTGCTCTCTGAAGAGTCATCTGCACATCTCAAGCCTATGGATGGCCAATGGCTGCGCGGTGGAACGGTCAGTGTTTACTTCACTATATTACCTGCCGAGTCTGACTCGGCAGACAAAATAGACGTTCTTGCGCCCTCTTTTCGAGATTCGTCGTTTCATGTTCAACCGGACGACACTATACCTCGATGCATCCACATCTGTTGCTGACCAATGCAATGCTCTCTGTGAAGAGCTCGAATCCACTCGTAGCTCTCAGATTCTTCGAGTGCACTTTACACCCAGCGTTTTCCGCGCATTCGCCGACTATGCGCAAATGCGCGCTGGTGGATCCAGGCTTCCCCGCGGCTTCAACCGTGTCTATTGGATGGTGATTGGTGGTGAATCGCTTGACGTTCGTGACCTCGAGTTGGCAACTGTCATCTTCCCAACTGCAACGATTGCTTGCAACTATGCGGTCAGTTTTTTTAGTTCAGCAGCGTTCGTTCCACGCTGATAAGCACTTGTACAGTGCTCCGAGGTTGGTTTCGCCGGCATTTCGCAGATGTTCATTCGCCCCACCGACTCTATCCCATCCGCCATTTCATTCGGGCCCACACAAGGCTGTACAGACCTTATCCTTCTCGACGAGTCGCTCTCTGTCATTCCCCGAAGTGAAGAAGGGGCAACTGGGATCGTCGGGTTCATCACGAGTCAGAGTGCAACCCACTATCTTGACAACGAAGAAGCTTCCCAGCATATGTTCCGCCCATGGGCTGGTGATGACATACTGCTTTACACCGACGACGTTGGTTGCATGCAAGCTGATGGAACCATTGCGATCCGCGGTCGTAGCTCGCGCAATGTTAAGATCAATGGTTTATTCGTGGACCTTGATTACGTCGAGCGTGCATTGGCCCCTGCCTTTGCTGACAAGTCCCTCAACATCACAGGTTTCAAGCTCGTGAAGTCAAATGCAACCCAGGGGATCGTTCTGTTCGTCGGCACTCGGACCGCTGATGCTATGTTCGTCCTGAAGCACGCCCGCGACCACCTGCGTGTTTCTCTCAGCGATGAACTCGCCTTGGTCATCAGTTCAGCCCGTTGTGTTCCTGAGATGCCCTTCAATGCTTCATACAAGATCGATCTTGTCGAGCTTCAGAAGATGGCTGACTCCACGGAAATACTTCCTCCCGGTTGCTCTGCTCACGCTCCGGCGACTACACCTTTGTCCAAACTCGATGCGCTTGCCGAGAAGATCGCGGCAGAGGTCACGAGACTGTCCAAGTCTCCTGATGCCATCCCCACGGACTTGCCTCTCGTTTACTCCGGCCTCACTTCGATCACCATGGTTCGCCTCCACTTCTGGTTGCAGTCCGAATATGAGTACCTGGAGCAGATGCCGCATCTCTTCGAGGAAGACGTTACCGCTCAAACGGTCGCATTGGAGATTCTTAGCGATGAGGAAGGTGTGATTGAGGCGGCAGTCAATATTAGCATAACCCCTGCCAGCCCCTTCAGCCAGTCTACCGTGGTTGACGAAGAAGGCATTGACGCCCTCGTCCTCGAGAAAGATCCAGATTATCCGATCGAGAAGGGACATGGACACTATCCCCCTCCCGCGTTCAATTCTCGTCACGCAAGTACACTCATCGTCATGCAACCTCCCATCGAAACCACCGTTCCTGATACCGTCAACGACGTCGCCAACCATCCAACACTGCACTACACCCCTTATTCATTTCTGTTTGTATCATGGATGACGCCGTTGCTATTCTTGGGATCGAAGAGACCGTTGTTGGAATCGGTAGTTATATTCGCTTCTGGTTGAGGTGTACATCACGTTAATATATAATTCATATTTGTTTCATCTGTAGGACCTGCTCCCTCTAAGACGGAGCGATGAAGCGACCATAGTGGAGCGTTGGGTGGATCCTTTCTGGACTCAATTGCGAGCATGGTATTTCGACAGGAACCGCAAGAACCCCAAATTGTTCGGAACGATCTTTGCCGCTGCTCGTAATTTGTGGTAAGTACTGTCCCTCGTCGTCTGCGGGCCAATTCACTTTTCCTGACGAAATTGATAGGTTGATTTCCGGAGTTCTCTGGTTCCTCTCCGTTTGTTCGGCCATCCTGGCCCCATTAATGCTGCAGCAAATCATTGTCGCCACAAATGCTCCCGCCCCACCCGTTGGCAACGCCACGGCACTCGCGGAGTACAACTCAGTCATCGAATCCGACACTGGAGGCTTTCCTCTCATCGTTTACGATACCTATGCTTTGGCCGGCATGTTGATGGGACTCAAGCTAATCTACTCGTTCTGCGGACGCTCTTCGGACCAGCTTGTAAAGCGCATGGCCTTGGACGTTAAGACAACTCTCATTTCAGCAGTTTACAAGAAGTCTCTCCGTCTCTCTGCGGAGAACAACCAAAAGTATGGCAAGGGGTACATCATGAACCTTGTTAACGTCGACTCCGAATCCGTCTCCAAGGCATGGGAGGTCATCCACCAGGTATGGAGTATTCCCCTGCAGCTGGTTTCTGTCACGGTCTTTCTATCTCGTCTACTTGGTGTCTCTGCATGGGCCAGTGTTGGCGTCCTCCTATTCTCCCTCTTTCTCCTCATCATGGTTGTCCCCGTGTTTATGCGCAAGGCCGCTCCTTGGTTCATGAGACTTGGTGATCGTCGCCTCAAGACCATCCGCGAAGTCTTGGACGGTAAATTTACTTTTAAATAATTATCACTACTTTACTGACTATCGGGTCATCCAGGTATCCGCGTAGTGAAGATCAATGGTCGTGAGAAGCATTTCTTGGCGAAGCTGGAAGGAATTCGTACAGAGCAGCTTCATTGGTTGCGCAAGTTCAATACGGGGGTTGCAACCTTCGTCATCGTCGGGCAGGTAGGCCTACGCACTCAGCGATATAATCGAGAGGTTGAAATCATCTCCTCAGGTCGCCAACACCGTCATGCCCCTTGCTGCTTTCTCCCTCTTCGGCCACGAGAACATGGGCAAGATTGCTGCTTCGAGAGTTTTCCCCGCCCTTTCCTTCTTCGGCATGCTGGTGGACCCTCTTATTTCGCTTCCGCAGCTCCTCAGGTATGTCGTCGGCTATCCTCAACGTGCTGAGCTCACACTTAACACCCACGACAGTGCGTTTGTCATCGCAGCCACATCCTGGGGCCGCATATATTCCTTCTTGCTTGCTGAGGAGAAAACCTCGACCAACGATTCTTCGCTCTCTTTGGTGAACATTGGTCATGCTGTCACCATCATCAACGGTGGCTTTTCCTGGACCGCGCTAGACAGCGATGATGCCCCCGCGCCAGCTCAAGTAACAGACAACCAGGCTGAGACCTCTAGTATCGACAAGGTCAACGAGGAGGAGGTTCCCGGCCCCGTCCCATTCCTACACGATGTGAACATATCGATTCCCAGGGGTTCCCTCACCGCTATCGTTGGCAATGTCGGGTCTGGCAAGAGTTCACTCTTGTCCGCTATCATTGGAGAGATGGTCCGCGTCTCTGGCGAGGTTTACTGTAATGGATCGATTGCATACTGTGCCCAACAACCCTGGATTCAGACCTCCACCATTCAGGACAACATCTTGTTCGGTCGTCCTCTCGACATGCGCCAGCTCCAGAAGGCCATCCAGACTACATGCTTCGATTCGGACCTCGAGACATTCACCCACGGCATGGCCACCGAAATGAGTGAGAAGGGAAACAACCTCAGTGGTGGACAGAAAGCCCGTCTCGCTCTATCCCGTGCCGTCTATTCCGATGCTGACATCTACCTCTTCGATGACGTTCTTTCTGCTTTGGACCCTCGCGTTGGCCGCACTGTCTTCAACAACTGTATCAGACATGCCTTGGAGGGAAAAACGCGCGTCCTCGTCACTCACCAACTTCAGTACCTCAACCAGGTCGACCACATCATCGTTGTCTCCGACGGTACCATTGTCGAGCAAGGCTCCTTCGAAAACCTGCTTGCTAGGAATGGCGAGCTTACTCGTCTGCTCAGCGACGTCCAAACAACCTCGGAGGACTCCAACGATAACACGAAGAAGGATGAGAAGCGCAAGAGTGCCTCAGCTCCTGCGAAGGCCGCGGTTAAGCAGGAAGAAACTGCCGACAAGATCATCGCCGACGAAGAGCGCAACAAGGGCGCCGTTGGTGCTGCAACATGGTGGGCGTACCTCAAGGCTACTGGTGGAACTTGGATGATTGTCATGCTTCTGCTTGAACTCCTACTCTTGCAAAGCAGTGTCGTCATTCTGAACCAATGGCTCACCTGGTGGACGGAAGAATCTTGGGACGTGAATGCTCAAGGTTGGATCGGTATTTACAACGGCATCGGTTTCGCCTCTGTTCTCGCGATTGGTGAGCTTGATGCCGTTTTCCTCTACATTTTTGGCTTACATGAATAGTCATCCTCAACATAACTATTCTCATGAGCACCATCCGCGCCAGCCGTACATTCCACTCCAAAGCCCTTAACGGTGTCATCCATGCTCCCATCTGGTGGTTCGAGAGTCAACCAATCGGCCGCATCATGAACCGTTTCTCCAAGGACATCGAAGCAATCGATCAGCGCCTCATGCCCCAGCTCTTCCAGTTGGTTGCGGGTGTCGGGAACCTGATTTCCACGGTCATTATCTTGGGTTACAGCACTCCGATCATGCTGGGTAAGTCCAAGCGCGATGTCTGTTTCCTTGATCTTCGCTCATGAGTTGGTTAGCCTTCGTGTTCCCGATGGTCGTCCTCTACTGGTTTGTGCTCAGATTCTACCGCAAGTCTCTCCGTGAGCTCAAGCGGCTCGAGTCTACTGGACGCGGTCCCCTTCAGTCCCGCATCAGCGAAACCCTCGATGGAATACCGACGATCATGGCTTACGGACGCGAGACCGACTTTGCAAATGCAGTTGGGGGGCTCCTTGACGCAAGCAACAGACCTACGTTCTTGAGGATCCACGCTGGTATGTCAATTCTTCAAGCGTTGTTCGGGATGGATGTCTGAAAGTCTGTCTAGAAATTTGGGTCACCCTTCGCATGGAAATCATGTCTTCATCCATCGTCTTTGCCCTTGCCATGCTCGCACACAGCAAGGTGGTCGGCAGCAGCACCCAATTCGTCCTCGCGTTGACCTATGCATCGACCCTCACCTACATCATGAACCTGCTCCTCAAGAGTGCTGCGAACGTCGAAGCGGAGGTCCGTTCAAGTGATTACTCTTTAGACTCTGAATTCATTTAGTCGTCTCTAGATGAACTCTGTTGAACGTCTCATGAACTACACCGACTCACTCCCGAAGGAAGATCCCACACAACTCGGATCCGACCCTGCTGAGGGCGCCTGGCCCTCGCGCGGCGAAATTGTTCTCCGTGACATCGATGCTGCATACCACTCTCGCCCTGACAAGCTCGTTCTGCGAAACGTCAACCTCACTTTCAATGCAGGAGAGACAGTCTTTATCGTCGGGCGCACTGGTTCTGGAAAGTCCACGCTTTTGTCTTTGTTGCTTCGCATGATCGAGTCCAGCAATGGCTCGGTCGAGATCGATGGCAGAGGTAAAATCTATCGATTTGTACGAGTTTCTGATCTCTGACAACAATTTCTTCGCTAGACATCAAATCCCTTGGTGTGTCGACTTTGCGCCGTGGTCTTCAGGTGATTCCCCAAGGTAAGCAGCGGGTACTCGTTCTACAGCCATGCACGCTCTAACCTGGCTCCTGCAGATCCCTTCATCTTCTCAGGGACAATTCGCTCTTCTCTCGATTTCGATGGCAAGCACAGTGACGATGCGCTCTGGCACGCCCTTGACCTTGTCGGTCTGAAGAAGTTCGTTACGTCCCAAGAGTCCAAGCTCGACACCGTTGTCGAAGATAACGGGTCCAACTACTCCGTCGGCCAGCGCCAGCTCATGTGTCTCGCCGCTGCCATCCTGCGCAACCCCAAAATCCTCCTGTTGGACGAGGCGACCGCATCGATCGATGCTGGTGCCGACGTGTTCATTCAGCAGGCGATGCGCCAGAGCTGTCCTGATGCAACTATTCTCAGTGTCATGCACCGACTAAACGACAACATCCTGAAAGAGTGCGACAAAGTGTTGGTGATGGAGCAGGGGGTGCCGATTGAGTACGCGCCGCCCGAAGTTCTTCTTGCTCGCCCCAATTCCATGTTCTCCAAGTTGATGGCTGCTGCGAGAAACAGCCACTAAATGTCATGACCTGTTATCTGTTTTATGAAACAATGGGCTTTATATCGAATATTTATCTTGCTATACATCATTATCATTTTCATACTTTATTGCATTGTGGGCCAGTCGGTGAACTAATTCGGTGATTTCGTTAATGTGTCAATGAAGGCCTGCCGTGGCCGACGGTGGGAAACCCTGAGACGGCTGGGCGACAGAACTGGACCACGCTGTGAACAAGGAAGACTTACTATCTCTACGAGGTGCAGCGGGGGTATTTAGTATCGTACACGTGAGTGATATGGCAGCTTACAAGTCAAGCTCGAGTCCAGAAGCGCAGTTGGTCGATACACCTAGCGTCTAAACCCCTCAATGGCGGGAGGATCAAGATTCAAAATGACGGCGTCCACTTGTCCACATTCATTCATGGCAATG